>JAVCKT010100013.1:0-28744 GCA_032273925.1 Rhynchotus rufescens | reverse complement strand
CCTGGCTGCCACCCTGTGCCCCGTGCTCTGGGTGTCCCTGCTTGAGCGGGAAGGTTGGGCTAGATGGTCTCTAGAGGTCCCTTCCAACCTCAACCATCCTGTGGTGCTATGAAAAGCACTTCAAGGCCACTTCTGGTACCAAAATAAGTATTGCTTCTCAGTTTGGAACCAAAAAGTAGTTCTGCCTTTTCAAAATCCAGGCACACACACAGACCAGCAGAATATGCAATTACTTATTTTTGTAATGAGACCTAAGAGAGAAGAAGCCCCTGAGAATTTAGCCCCAGTGTCAAACTCCACATTCCAGACTGGAAGAAGCCACATCCCTAGCATGGCTTCAGCTCCTATCTCTGTCTCCAAAGGTTTTCCGGCTTGGGCAGAAGAAAACCCTCTCTAGTTGCTTCATATTTGTCCTCGGGGTGGAGGGAAAGAGGGAAAGGATAAATCGTACTGGTTTCAGGGAATGCCCTGTGCTTAAACACCCTACCAGAAGCTGGCTGTGGAGCCCTGCAGGTAACACTGGGATTTCCTTCTGCCAAAATATTTATTGCCTGCAATAACCTTCATCCCCCTGGAGACAAAGCAGAAGGTTCTTGGCCACAACAGCACTCTGGTCATAACAGTCATATATAAAAAAAAAAACAAAACAGAGCAGCAGTGGTTAAAGTAAATATTACCCGATCCATTTACTGTCGCATGTTCCTGCTCTGCTCCAGCTTTAAAAGTGCAGTGAATATTGTCTGACCCTGCTCGGTGGATGTGTCACAAGTCCCAGACGTGACGGAGAGTAAAGAAAAACGTAGCAGAAGCCAGATAGAGATCTGTGCAGGGACAGCCCGCTGTGGCTGGCAAATTGACCCACAGCCAGCAGTTCACAGCTCCTGTTATTTCCAGAGGACACAGATTCTCTCGTGTGAAAATGCCCCGGGCTCTCTCAATTTGTTCTCGGCCAGCTCAGAGCACTGTTATCTGTATCTCGATGGGCTTACTGGTGTGCCAGGCTCTCTATCTGCAGTCAGCTCTCCAAATACTCTCATCTTTCACAGAATTCCTCCCAGTAAATCAGTGACAGGGAGGAGAAAAACAACTACTTTCAGAAGAAGAATCGAGCTAAATCCCAAAGTGTCTGCTGGTTTAATTTGGCTGATATTTCATCCGGAGTCAGAAAGAAAATGATCCTAAGGGGTCACAAATTCATGGGGTGGAAACACATGCATGTTTTAGCGTGAATGCTGCCTTCGTTCATGAGAGATTGTCCCAGGTAAGGAAAATAATTGACATTTCTACCTTAGGAGCATCCTTTCTTAATACATAGGCAGTGCAGAGGAGTGAAGGGCCCCTTCACAGTTAAGGTAACATTATTCGAGCACAGTCAAGAAACTCTTGGTTCCGTAGCTCAAAGTTATTCCCTGTCCTTCAACACCGATGGCTCCTGCCACATCAACATGTGCCTTGTTTCCAGTGCTGGTGAGAGGAAGTTCACAGAGGTGATTTCCTTACAGCTCTTGTCTGGACAAAGACTTATTACTTCTAAAACTGGATTCCTGTGTCTGACGAGCCCCTGACTTTTCTACCTTGAATAAGCAGTTGAATTCACTGCAGACCTGATTTGAGCCAGTTGCATTGAACTCTTGTCATCGCAGCATTGTTCAACACAGGATGGGAAGGCAACCTGGACAAATGAAATTAATAGTGTATTCATATGGCTTTCCTATAAGAGAGGGAACAAAAGAGCCATGACTGCTGAGGAAATATTGCCATGTATATGCGGAAAGGATTAGTGCTGCCGTTTGCTCTCTGGTTTATTATATTTGCTATCTCCCTCCACCTTTACAGTCAGATACAGCCATTGCAGAAACCTCTTCTCCTTTGACTTCTCATCTCTATTTCATTGGCTCAGACAGCTTGTGGTGTTTAGGATGAGACTTAGTCAGATAAGACCAGCATTATTTTACTTGACGGAACTCTGAAAAAATAAACCAACAAATATATGCATGTAATACACAGCTGGTATCATTACCTATTCTGCACTGTGTTGAGCTCCTAAATGACAGTGACTATGAAAGCAATTGTTATATAGGTACTATGTATATTTATGGCGTTTTTTCTTACATTTTGAGATTGCAGGCTGGATCTATGCAATCACACCAATGAAATGAGCCTTGTTGCTTGAGGAGTATTAACGACAGCTGTCAGTCGTCACAAGCTACCACCCTTACGTGACATCTTGTTACGTCTGTGACAGATCAGATATTGTCTGCAGAGTGTTGCAGCAGCTGTAAAAAAGCCCTAGCTGAGAGGAAATGAGGATTAAAAAAAAGGAGCAAGGAAATCAGATACACCAGCTTTTCCAGCCCCAGATGATCCCTGTGCTGAGGTACGAGCTGTCTGGGTCTGAAGCTAATGTTTTAATGGGAGATGGTCATTGGTCTTATTTAACTTCTGTTTCCTAGAGACTAGAATTGGTGCTTTGTTGTACTCATTGCCATGCAGATAGAAGCAGTCTCTTCCCTCAAGTAGTTTACAATTTCATATGTTTTCCTGGCTGTTCTTTTTACTTCTCTTCACTGAGGGGTTTTGATCAGAGCATCTAGGCTGGAGCCAGAAGCCGAGCAGAAGAGCTGGAGCCGGCAGTTCCGTCTTGCCATCAGCAGCAGTTTGTGATGAGCTGCCATCCCCTCCTTCCCCTGTGCTTGTGCACGGCCACAGCTGAGCCCACCGGCTGGAAAAGGCTTTCCAAGCATTCCCACTGAGAGCCAAGGACAGGTAGGGCCAGCGGGGGCAGCAAGGGGCAGCTGGATCCCCTGCAGCTGAAATCCTTTTCCCAGTCAAAAAAGACTCCAGAAAGGGAAAGACAAACCAGCCACCAGGCTCAGGAGCCCCAATGCAGATGCCAGCGGAGGCTTTCTGAGCCATTAGGTGAGAAGACCTGCAACGTTGCTCATACAAAGGGGGGCAATAACCACACGGTGCTATGCAGCCCACACAACCACCCTTCCTGGCATGGCAATGGTGACAAATGGCACTGGCTTCGCTCCACGTGCTGCCAAGCCTTGGGAATGCCACCTTGCTCCCGGAGCCTGCGGAGACCCCAAACAAACAGGAGTCCCCAGGAGGCTTCAGGCTGCCTCTCCTGCAGAGAGCTCTTCCGCGACACCAGCCCTTTGCTCACAGCAGGCTTGTTTTCCCTTCAGGTTGAGCTCCTCTAGGAAAATTCTTAAGATGCAGCACACCCAGCTTAATACCTCTAGTTGCAGCCATGGTGTGATGTCCAGGCAGGCTGGCATGAACAGGCACACTCCACAACACTAAAAACAGTGTAAAAAATAAAAGTAAATAAATGGCCTACAGTAGTGGAGGAAGCAAGAGAAAATGCAGGGTTTGAAGTTAATTAGCCCTTGAACTGTCAGGCCCAATTGCTTCCAGCAGGCTCTGACATTTCGAAGATTAATTAGGGAGTCAGCTGTCACATCACACAAAGGGCCACCATCACACTGGAGAAGATCTACCTGCTCTCAGCACACAATGTCTTGAAATTTTGCAATGTGAAATTACGTCCCAAAGCTAATTGGGGACCTTTGGTAAAAGCTTTCTGATTATTATAGGCATTTTGAGGAAAGCACTGTATTTATATGATGAAATATAACAAGTCATTTTGAAGGAAAGCTTTAAATGAATGGATGATGGATTTTAAGTATTTCAAGCTGCCAATACAAGGCCCTGATATTCCTGTGCTCCCTTTGAATCTCTTGTTATATGCAGTATAGATTGTACTATACTGCTGTACCTAGGATATGTATTATTCAGCATATATCCACTCCAGAACAGACTCATGGTATTGCAGTGCATGTGTTCCTGAAATCAGCCTTCCCAAATGTTTCTCAGCAGTAGGGAAATTTCTCCATTGGCAGAAATGCCAATGCAAGCCAGCAGCCATGGCCTGGGCAGCACCGGCCAGAGCGTTGCCAGCAGATGGAGGGACATGAGGACTGATGGAGGAACACAAGGACTGATGGAGGGACATGAGGACTGCACTTTCTCAGCGTTTCTCAGGTGACACTCAGAAAACCATTCCCAATCTTCAGTCCCTCCAGGTAAGAGAGATACTTGGAAAACCAGAGAGGGTCCAGCTATGACAGATGAAAGAGTTGAGGAGGAGAAGGCTCTGCTTTCAAGGGAAGACTGGATCAGATGATCTTCAGGGTCTCTTCCAACCTGAGCTTTCCCAGCACTATATGATTTTCTGATCCTTTGTTCTTTCCCCAGGTTTGATTCCATTGACCACTGTCAACTGCTAGTGATGGCAAGGGGCACAGCAGGGCAGGATGGACACGAAGAGGGCTGGGGGACCAGTGGCTTCTGCAGAGGGAGCAGGACAGGCCCAAATCCCACAGGAAAGTTAAGTGCAAGTCTGCATTGGATCTCTCTGGCCCCACATTGCCTTCTAATGGGTGAAGGAGAAAGGAACATCTTGCTGCAAAAGCAAATGTAGGAGGAGGTTGTCTGCTGAGTTTATACCTCCTTCATTAGAGCTTTCTCTTCAGTATAAAATTAGATATTGTGTTATATCATTAAAAACTCTTTGTAAGCATCTCAGATTAAAAAAAAATTCAGTCTTTGCCTCAGAGTATCTGAAATCCCAAGCATTTAAGTAGTGAATTCTAGAAAGGAGTCTTTACCAAAAAACGAAAAAAAAAAGGAAATTAAATCCAATGTCAGACACAAAATGGTCTCTCTCTTACAGCCCTCCAGATATTTTTAACATGTCCATCAATGCAGTCTCTGTGTACAACAAACTGTGATCTGTAGATCTGTATTCATGCTTCTGTCTCTCCCTCAGTGACCAGAGGGCGTGTTTGAGAGAATAATTCAGCTTGAGCTAGTCTTATTTTCTTTATCATCAAGGAATACTTATTATAGGAAAGCTAAGCTGTTGTGAGGTGGTGCCCTTTGAGTGGTGATTTCTTCTGCGGTCCTTTTGATGTCAATCGGATGGGGATTTCCAGAGCTGCAATATAGCTGTGGAGAACGGCCACCCTTCGGCACAGTCAACCCCAGCCTAGATACTCAGCGAGCTCCAGAGCTGCCCAGCCCTTGCTGGCGAGATAGGAGGTGGCAATGAGGTATTGGATCACACCCAGCTGAAGAACCTGCCTACAGGCCAGTGTAACTCCTCTCCTACTGCTATTATATCTGTGTATCCCTACACTTGTTCAGAGTCTAGAGGAGGACTGGCCAACCTTCACAATACCCCCCAAGACCACAGCCAACCTTCACATTACCAAGAACCATAAAGGCCACCTGGAGAGCACCTTGCACATAGGTTTGTCAGGGACCTGTGGGCATGGTGCCTGAGAGATCCCACAGCTCCTTGGGTCAGGTGGGCTCTCCCTGATGGGGCACCAAGCTGGAATCGAGGTGCCACAGACCTTGGTACAAAGGCACTGTAGGAACCTGTCGTTTCTGTGATTATCTTGAAGTATAGGTAATCACAGTCTTTGATAATGCAGAAGAAGATAGTGTTATTTTCAGTTCAAAGACTAGGTTCTGAGGAGAGTAAGGCTAGGATTCATCCTAGCTACCTTCAGCCATCTCAAAGTTGGACAACTAAGCTAAGTCAGGAACCTCTGTCTTTTCTGTTGGTCTTTTTAGCAGGGTTTTTATTTTTCAGCTCAGTGGATGACCCTTGCTGATGCCAATGCCTTGCCACTGCTGGCCATTTCAACTAAGAACTGGGCTTTCTAGTGCCCAGAAACCCGTGTGGGGGATTCTCCTGTTTCTCCTTGCTCTCCCGCATGACTAGTTCAAGGTCACACAGCATTTGCGAACTGTCTGAACCACGATCTCATACTTTCTCTCATACTTTTCTAACTATTTTCAAACCTAACAGGAACAGATCAGCTGAAAAAATTCCAGAGATTCCAAACGCCTTCTAATCTTCTGTACCATCAATACAGTAGTCATAAATACCTGCTGGAGCCAATCCAAGGTTGTTTTTTCCATTTCATTTCTCAAGATTTCTCAAAGCCAAGAGAAAAACGAGTTTGTCCACAGACAACTGTTAATCATTAACCACATGTGCCAAACATAACACACTTGACCCTTCGACAAGCTGGAAGAAGCATATAAGTGGAGATGTCAGAATATTTTGCCTTATGCTTCTCTCAGACAACATCGCCTATCTACAGAAAGGGAGGAATTCCAATTTTTACTGCAGGAGCTTGGTAAGGATGCTGCATTTAAAAGAAATAAACCAGGCACTTTAAAGCTGCTCTCTTGTAGGCGTTTCTATGAGCCTGCCTAATAAATGCAAGGTCACTGATATTTTGTTCCCGAGGATGGCCAGAATCTAATATGGAAGTGCTTAGTCAGGCATATTTTGCTGACTCACTAGCTTTCCTTTCGGAGGCACAGAGCGTCTTCCCAGGACACAGCTTCGCTCCGAAGCGGCTGGCGCTGCGCGGAGTGAAAACATTAACATTAACTGGCAGATGAGCCGGCTGCTGAGCGGAGTCCGGAGCGGCCGTCGTTGACGTCAGGAAGCGCCGCGGGAGACGCATGTTGCTGGGAGCCACTCGGGGCCCGGAGCGGCCCTGCCAAGGCACCCTCAGCTCCTCGGTTTAAGAGGACATCAGGATGCTGGGATTAATGCAGACATGGCCCTTTGTCGCCTGGGAATAAACAGGGCAGCCCTTCTCATAAAGCCCTCATTAGGTCGGGCAGGAATAGACCTTCTGGCGCGCATCACATTTGGTGACTTTGCCAGTTAAGCAGTTTGCAGCTCTGGCCTCACCTGAGCTTTTTTTTTAAAAAAAGAACCCAAATCATGTATTTCATTTCCCAGTGCTGCTGGGTCAGTGCAGGGACAGCCCTCAGCCTCCTCCTGGGCCTCAGGACCTCCCTGGAGGCCGCAGGGAAGCTCCCGTGTCCCGGCCGGGCTCGAAGGGCCAGCTGCGCGCTGGTGACCTGGGGGTGGCGATGCCACCTGCTGGCGACACAGAGCCAGCTCCCCCCGTCCCCCTGCCACCACCTCCCATCCCGCCTAAGGCACCCGCCTGGAAAAACGACCCCCTCCCTGCACAAAATCCCTCCCAGCACCTCTGCAGCTGTAAATACACCACCAGGTTTCTTTTCTGCAAGTGACATGGGCCACAACTATTTATTTTGCATGGCTTTATATATTTTTTTTAAATAGAGAAGATTCTTCTTTAATAAAAGAAGAAGCAACCATCACCACTCAGGGGGAGCCTACGTGGCAAGACTTAATGCACAGACCGAGCGTTGCAGTGCCAAGCTGAGTAACCAGATCAGCATGGTGGCATCTTAAGTAGATTTAGTTAAGGTGTGGGTTGCCTTAATGGGAATTAAGAGCCATTTCAGAAGTTGAGTTTCTTAGATATGTTCTCACAAGGCGGGATAAGGTGGCTCGTTGCGGGAAGGAAGTGAGTTAATGCTCCAGAATTTATGGTGACCGTGTGGGACGAGGTCTTCTCCGCTCAAACAGCTGAGCCGGCGCTGCAGGGACCTGTCTCCGATTTCATGTTCTGCCACAGACTCTCCACGTGCCCTTAGTACGTGATGGTGACGTGGACAGTGCTGGTGTCCCCTATGTGTGATGTGGAAGTGCGCAAGGAACACTATGGAGAGAAAGTCAGGAGCAAGGCCAGAAACGGGCTGGAAATCGTGTCCGTCATGCCCCCCTAGCGAGCGCCGCGGCCTTCCCACTGCCTTTCCATGGGGACTCTCAGGAGGCTGCTGAGCCGATGCTAGTCCTGCTCTTAACTAGCACCCTCCGGGGGAAAACAGCACAGGGAAAAGGGAAGAGAAAAAAGACCCTCTTTGTGCCTCGCTGCTAGCGCAGGGAGGGGCTGATCCCAAGACCAAGCATTAAAAAATAGTTTCTGGTGTACAATATCCCTGAACAGTTTCTCCCTGCCCTTCCTCGTGGGGCTCGGCTTCGGCTAATGGCAACGCGGCTCCTGCCTGGTTGGAGCAAGCGCTGGAGTCGGGAAGCGGCCTGCGCTCCCGGGCAGCGCGCAGGCCCTGTCTGCGGAGCTGTAGGAGCAGCCCCATCGGCTGCGGGCGAGACGCGAGCGTCTCCACACGCTCCGGGAGCAGGGGCTTCTGCAAAGCGCTGTGTGATCCAGAGCCGCGGCTGAGGCCTGGCAGGCGGGGAGGGCCTGGCCGGGCACCTGCAGGGCCGGAGCGCACGGGATGCAGCTGACAACGTAGCTCCATGGCTCCAGAGAGAGCAGACTGCTCCTTTGGATGCAAGGATATCCCTCGTAAGGTCACAAGGCAGAGAGCAGGGCCGGTGGGGAAGGGCGGCTTAAACTGATTCACTGCTTGCATAACTCAGCTGAGGAAGCTGCGAAGGAGAACTTGCAAGTCTTGGCCCTCTGCCTGAAGACTGTGCATGGCCAGAGAAAGAGAAGCGAAAGGCAGAACCTCCTGCCAGAGTATGTGACAGAAGCATGACTCTCTGAGAAGTTTAGGCTTCGGTCTGCACTGGCAGGGCAAAAGAGGCAGACAGCATAGGCCTAAACCAGCCCTGACTAACTGTGTGCAACAGGAACATGCGGTAGCGAGGAGATCCGAGTTCACTTCCCAAGTTCCCCTCGTGCCTGCACTGTGACCGTGGGCAATTCCCTGCACCTCTCTCTCCCTGAGGTTTGCTTAGATTTCAAAATCTTTTTGCCTTCCCCATGTATTTGTACACAAGGCCCAGGAGCTTCGCAGTCCCACCAAGAACAAACTGTCAGCACAGCCTTTTGCCGTCGCCACCAGTCCTAACTGAGCAAGACAAGTGCAACCTCACGCTCCTGAAACAATTTGCTCTGTGCTGCTCTTTCTGCTAAGTCACTGCTAATTGTAGAGTCAGAGGCCTGGAAAATCTGACTCTGGACTCAGTAGCTCCAGAAACATAATCCTGCAAATCCTGATGATCCACTTCGTTGTGTCTGGAAGGCCATTCCTTGCTTCTTTGCTTGAGGAATGTCACTGTGGAAAAAAAATCTGAAGCTCAGCTTTTTCTTATTCCCCACAGATTTTATGCTTTCTTGTTTTATTGCGTGCTCTCTCCTTTCACATCCTCTCCTTAGCAGATCTGAAAGATGTCTGAAGGGACACTTCCTCGGCTTATTATTAATGCTAATTTTCTCTGCTTATTTGCTTTCCAATTTCCTGAACAGCTCTCAGCACTTTTAA
Organism: Rhynchotus rufescens; assembly: GCA_032273925.1. Classification (NCBI taxonomy): domain Eukaryota; kingdom Metazoa; phylum Chordata; class Aves; order Tinamiformes; family Tinamidae; genus Rhynchotus; species Rhynchotus rufescens. The sequence continues at coordinate 19,537 of JAVCKT010100013.1, read as the reverse complement.
AAGAAAGCAGAATAATTTTTTAAAATATATTTTATAAATATTGAGTTTGTAAATATAGCTACAGGAACTACATAATCATCATGGATGCAAATTATGAGTTTTATAGTTTTATATCATTTTTGTTTTCAACATGTATTAAATACCTATTCAGGACCCTAACTGTGACTGAAGAAGTGATCTTGCCTCCATCACTCGGACCAAAGAATCTGTTTCAGTTATTTGAATTTATGGGGAGAAAAAAAGGCATTGGATGCAATGGTTTGTGAATGGGTGAGGTTTCACTCCCAGCGCAATCACTCCATTAAAGCTGTCAAAGTCACCCTAGCTCTGACCAGCCCCTCGTGAGTGTGAGAGGGGAAAAGAGATTCAAAACCAACCCTCAGTATTTCCGTTCCTCCGGTGGCAGAACAGCTCTCAGCGGAGATGGATACACTTGAGCTGACATAGACGCACTGTCCTCGCTGCCGCCACCCGGGGCGTTTGCTGGGTCACAGGGCTCTCCTGCAGCAGCTGTATGTGGGGTGCCCTGTATCCGCAGGCCGGGATGTGACGGCAGGCTGCCTGCCGCGCCGCTGCCACCAGCCAGCAGGACATGGCGAGACTCCAAGTGACACAAGTGAGAGGAAGGCGGCCGTGGTCAGGCGGTGGCGGCTCCGTTCTATGAAAGGCTCCTCGCTGGCAAGTGATGATCCCTCTGCCCGTGTTTTAGATCTCTCCGAGAGAGCTGGCGCTCCAGGGAACATGCCGGGCTCCATGTGGGTACATTGTTTGACCCACATCTAGCTGCTGTTTTCACAGTGCCCCTTGGTGAGACCCTGGCCTTGCCCAACACGAACCAGCCAGCCCCAGTCAGGTCCTCTTACTTGAACTCACTCATGTCTGCCTCCTCTTGGAGACCTGGCTGCGGGCACTTCCCAGGCCTCATCCTTCTTCATCTCCTCCCCTCCCTGCTAAGGAAGGAGATCAACCCATCTAACTGCAAGGGCATGGCCAGTGCCAGAGACACATCTCAGACCACAGCCAACCCGTGAGATGGCCACTTTAGTTCTTCTAGCAGGGGGAAGTGATTGCTCCTCTTGGCTTTTATTTGGGTACACTAAAAAACTTCAAGTTTCTCCTTAAAGCAGGGTCTCCATTTCCTTGGTCAAGTGAAATCTTGTACACCCAGAACTAGTTCTTGGCAAGGCGTTTCACTTCTGTTACTACCAAGAGTAGTTGTGTAACACTATTGCACTGCCAGGATCAGTGCAGAAATGTAGACAGAGAGGTAACATACGATATCAGACTTCCTTGCTTGGTTTTCTCATGGGCAGGGGCTCATAATCGCCCAACTCTCTCATAATTTCTGGTTAATTGACCTCTGTGCAGTCTCTTCCAGGTGGGGGTAAAAAAGCAGAGCCACTAATTCGAAAATATTTATCTTTCCAGGACAAGGAAATAGATCCTTCCCTATTTCTAGAGGCTTTTTACCACTTCTTCTTAAAATAAAATGTTCAGAAATGGATTTTGCTGGCCTGATTTCTCTTCGAGCTCGTCCCTTCTTGGAGAAGTACTAAGCAAGTTAGTTGAGCTTTTCTGTAGGATGAGCACTGCAAGGTGTCTGTTTGGGTGTAGCTACGAGCGTGCTTCTTTTCAGAAGTAGTACCCTTTCCCTTGCTTAGGGTTCAACGTATTTTATATGTTGTGATCACTGGAGAAAGTGTTGAAGCACATTTTATGTTTCTGCCAAGTTTATCAGAACTACTCATCTACTCTGCTGTGCTAGACCCTCTCAACTCTTACTTCTTCTCTCGCACCTTTCAAGAAGGGAGCTCTTGGGGAAGTTTCACTTGCGGCTTGGAGACTTTGGGATCTTGACTGACCATCGAGCCCATGGTAGTTTCCAAGGGTGAAGACAGAGAATAGGGAAACCCTTTCTCCAGGAAATGTGCCCAATAGGCTGAAGTGTGGGGCTGTGCTTCTGTCTTCCCAGACCACAATTTTCCTGGGACTATGGAGCTGATATTTGGAGGCTCAAATTCAGTAAAGCAGGTAGACAATCTCTAATCTACCAAGGTGTCTATAGATGCCAATAGTATCTATTATACTAATGCACATACCAAAGTATCCATTTCAGGATAACCTGGAGGTATGTGCTTTTGTTTTGGAATTATAATCAAGAACAGGCTTTTGGTATAATTATTCTGAAAGAGCTGTAAATTATCACATTTGGGAATATCCCGCATTGTTGTAAATTTGTATTACCCCGTTGAGCAGAAGAGAATAAAACTAGATTTCAACTATATTTGTATTTTCCATTAGATTTGCATTTTCCACTAGATTTGCATCAGAGCCTGGTCCTGATAAGTGTCTTTGCTCAACTTAGTGCACATGAAGAGCACCTGATTTGCAGAGGGTGCTGAGCTCTTCTAAAACACTGGGTGTCTTGACCCCTCTCAACTGAGTATCTGAAAACTGGAAAACCTCAGCTGGATGTCACCACATACTGTCTTACTCCTCTAAAAAGCAGGAGTCTCCTCTGCAAGTCAGTGCAGAAAAAGAAACACTGAGAGAACATCCAAACTTGCATGACCTTCATACTCAGGGAAATGGCTTTCAGATGGCCCATGTCAAGCTAGATGAATCCTGTCTCAATAGTCAGAAGTTTCACTTGAAAATGTTGATTTGGTTTTAACGCAAGTACAATTGTTATGATCACCAGAGGCTCTATGGGAAGAAAAATAGCTATTAGACAATAAAAAGGACAGAGAAATGTGATGAAAAGCTGAAGATAATTGGCTTTTTCTCAGTTACGTAGTCAGGCAGCGCTGAGTGGTTGGCCTGCCAGTACTTTAATGAGAGAATCCCAAGAGAACTTTGCACTTACTATATATTAAACACCCCAGCCAAGAAAGTAAGAACTGTAGACGGGAACACTTGAAGATAAAGTGCCTCTTAATGTGTTTTCCTGTTTAAACAAAACCATGTACTGACTAAACACAGCTAGGGAAGGAGGCAACAGCCCTTGGCAAGCAAGTCTATCTGCAGAGCGCTCCTCAGAGCGTGTTTACTCACTGGCTTTGAAAAGTGCACTGAGTATATTGACACTGCAACGCAGTGTTCATCATGTGTCGTGTGAAACAAGAGGGAGGGCTGACGATCTAATCACTGGTCCCAGAGCTACTTGGAGCCGGGACCTATTTATTTCTTTGCAAAGAGCTGGCGCTCAGAGGAGCTGGATGAATTTCCAGGCAAATTTAGAATGAAATTATATTCCGACAGAAATCACAGAGCCAATTGCCAAGTAAAGCACAACAAAAACACTGCGGGGGAAGAGGAGGGATCCCGAGCCTTGTCTGTGTGCAGGAAGACAGCATAGGCAGTAAGCAAGAGAAACACTATTCTCTATACACGTCCTGCGCAACAACATCCAGATGTGAGTGCAGATGCAAACTGCATCTGCCCAAGGCAGGATAGACACTCTTCCTGTCTCCCTTCCTGGGTGGAGGCAAAAATTTTAATACCAGGCCTTAAGAGTCTCCTCCAAGCCATGTATGTGATTCTACCTTTGGGAGAAATATAATGAAAGGCAGGCCAGCATTCAGCTCTCTCCTTCCCATCACTGAATTGATTAAAAATCCTACATTTGAAAAAAATAATCCATGTCATGCTTCTTTTATTTGCTGTTTGGTTATGTGCATGATCTCACCCTTTTCCTGAAACCATGAGGACCAAAAATTGGAATTTTAAGTGAAAACTGAGATGCTGAGTTAACCTCTAGGCAAGGGATCTGCATTGAGGTACAGTGCAAGCCAGAGGATTTCCAGGATCACTGGGAGGCACCGGCGCCGTGTTTGCTCTGCACGAGTAACCTTGAGCACTCGCCCTAATGAAGCGCTTATCAGTGTCAAAAACACTGTGACCGGCCCGTTCCTCTAACGAGCCAATGCAAAAATCCGCCCTGGAAATTTCTCCAGGCTCTTCGATAGGAAAGGCAGGATGCAGAGCCAGCTGGAAGCCGTGTCTGGAGCGGCAGCGCTCGGCATTGGTGCAATGGGGCCCAGTGGGCACAGGGCCACACGGGGCTCCAGTGGGAGCCGTTCGACTGGAGGGCAGGATTCCCCCTTTGGATGGTGAAGGGCAGGATTCCCCCTTTGGATGGTCCTGGCGGTCTGGTCTGAAGGCAGGAGGCAGCGCAGTGGCCAGGTGGCCCAGGACACACTTGGGAACATGGCACCCTCTGCATATTGAGATGGGAATAAAGTTTTCTCACCTCTTTGGAAACCGTGTTAGTGTCCAGCTCTAGGATCTGTCCAGTGGGCAGACTTGGATATTTATCTCCTGCCCCCTAACAAATCTTCCTGTTGCTTATAGACACTGAGACATTAAAAATACTACATTTAGACTTGTTTTGGTCAAAGCTTTTTGGCATTTTTCTTTAGGAATATGGATCTCAGGTTTTCTTCCCCAACACCTAGGAAAGAAAGAAAAAGCCAAAAGGAAAAATTATCAACCTGCATCACTGCAGCCTTTAACAAACGCTCCAAATACTGGAATTCAAGATGAAATTATTAAGATTCAGATAGGGAACATGGGATTAAAAGCACTAAATACATTTTTGTCTTACTATTCTATTACTCTGTGTGTGACCCTACTTGCAAGGACAAATCCTGCCACTTTGATGAGGAGCCACGCTTTGAAGCCAGGACTTGATTTTTTTCTTTTTTTAAATAACTCCACCTTTTTGCTTTGCTTCTTTCCACATTAAAGGGAATATCTTCAAACCAGGAACGCTCTCCTCTTCGTTCAGTTCTCTTTCAATTCCAGGTCATTTTGGCTCAATGTCTCTTCATGTAGTGCTAAGTGTCACCCGTAATTCAAGGGACAGAAGAAGAGACATCCATTCAGTTAAAATATAAAATAAAATAAATCTTGCTATGTAGGACAAATGACAGAGCCAGGGAAAATTCTCTTTCTGTGGCTCTTAGGAATTTGTTAGCCTTAAGGATTGTTACCTTAACAGAAAAAAAAACCATCATTTCCTGCTCTTACCCAGATTTCATCTGCAGCCTGTTGAGGGTATTTTTATTTCTATTCTTAAAATGTTTCCTCTTTTCTGTGTACGCTGTGAAAATTTCCATTATCTCTCTCAAGAAAAGTAGCATCTCTATTAAAAGATAAGACAGGGTGCACCTGCAGAGGGAGGTGCATGGCCCCCAGGGGCTCTGCAAGCTCCCTTATAGGAAAAGGGGGGCAGTTTTTTAGCTGTGCCCAGTTCTGCCTGAGCAACGGGTGAGATTGGTGCCAGCATTGCCCACACTGTGCACAGCTGCTGCTTTCCTTGTCTCCCCCTTTGGCAGTGTGGGACACTGCTCTGCAACCAAACTGGCCTCCCCAGGGTAACAAGCAAAACGAAACCTCCTCCAAAATCATCTTCCAAGTCTTCCTAAAAGAGGGATGACACTCTGTGCAACGTGCAGTGGTTCCTCCTTTCTATGGAGTGAGTTACTCACAGGAAAAAGAAAAGAATTTTTTTTTTAAAAAAGTAATTTTTCCTTTTTTCTTGCATATTCCAGCATTGCTTGAAGGCCATGTACCATTTTGGAGCATTTTGGACCATTGTGGAGTCTCCTGCTCTGGAAGTCTTCAAAACCTGGCTGCCATCCTGTGCCACATGCTGTAGGCGTTCCTGCTGGAGCAGGAGGTTGGACAAGATGATCTTTAGAGGTTCCTTCCAACCTCAACCCTCCTGTGATTCTGTCATTAGGGCTTTAGAGGAGTAGAGGAATCCCTTATGGAATGGGAACCTCCCCATCCCCGTTGGCTCTCCCACCAGGGCAGCACACTGGGTGAAGGCAGTTTTGACACCACCTCAGGCAACCAGCCTCACCACCACAGCACTTGCCTCCTGCGGGTGGAAGGAGATGGACAGATCCAACGGGATATTTCACATGGACCTGGAGCCACGTTCTCGCCAGGGCACCCGGGAAGAGCAGGGAGCCCAGCGGGGCAGTGCGAGCTCACTGCCAAGCACAGTGACACTGACAGCAGAGGCGCCTCCTTTGCCTGGGTCTCTGCTCCCTACCCAGCATGAGGGCTCCCTCGCTGCTCCGAGCACATCAGTTTTGCTAAACTTGATAAAATGCCTTTCCGAGGAATATATGTACTTATGGGCCCTTTTCCAAAGCTGCCTCCTTTAGCATATAGCAAATTAAATTCAATGTCAGCCCTAGGACTGGTTCCCTCAGGGTCCTTTGAAAAATGCAGCTTTTATGTTATTCCTTGTAAAACCTAACAAGCTTATTTTGGTTGCAATTCTTTTTCCTGACTTAGCTGGTCTCAGAGCACAGTCTTTCCCATATCCCAGAGGAGAGGGCTTTAAGCAAAGTTGTAGCAGTACAATGCATACACACAACCCCCTTCAGTTGGTTGTTCACAAGGTCTAGCTAAAAATCATGAGCGTTTAGTAAAGTGCTGAATTCACTGTGCTGAATCTGGAGGCCTCTGCAGAATTTGGGTTAATAGTTTCAGAGGGAGATACGGAAAGCTTCCAAGTGAGCTGACCTAATAGGGAGTAATGATTTCAGGGAGGATGGAGCTAGGGCTGCAATGGGAGTTGAGATCGGGAATGTTTCGGTGAGCCGTGGAGTCTCGGCCTCAGTGGGAGTTAGTGTAGCCATTGAGAGATGAATGGGAAAATGGTTTGGATGAAAGAGTTAAAAGAGGAAGGAGGAGATCCAGAGGAGGCTGAATACTGATCTCTAGAGCTTCTCCTCTGCTCTGCAAATCTCCACCAATGTGTGTCTGGGGGAAAAGAAGCAAGATTGGCCCTGATCCCTCAAGATACCTAAGAACTGGGACCCTGCACAGCTGTGCAGTCCCCACATCTCACCCCCAGGATCTCCTGCACCCCAGCGCTGGTGTCACACATGCCCCCAACACGAGTGTCACGCTGCAGGTCTCAAAACAGAGGAGAGGAAGAGATTTGGTTGTCTTTGCTGCAAAAGGAGCAAAGACGAGAGAGAAACATGGCCAAAGCCCAGAAACTAAAGTCAGCAGCAGAGAAGGGAGCAAGGATGGCTCAGCAAGAGCACAAACCATCTGAAGGATTTCCTGGGCGAGTTTGTAATTCAGCCTATATGAGAAACACCTGAATATAATTCTAGGGAGAATCTGTCTGAAGTGTCACTGCAGGTGATTTTCCTACCTAGGGGAAGTTCACTTAAACATGGAGATGTGCCAAAGCTGATTTCTGCACCAAGAAACCGCTGTGCTTGGGATACACCTGCCTCTGGATGCGAGCTCTGGTTCAAGTTACCCAGCTTGGCTATGGTGGGCACAAAACCTGCCACGTCTGCCGGGCGCAGGAGATGCAGAGGACGGTGTAAGGAGGAGGATGTCACTGGCCTTGGTTCCTCTCCTTGGACTTGGAGAACGGAGATACTGATATGGAAACGCAGACCCATTTCTCAGAAGAAAATGAAAATAAAAGGGGGTCCGAGTTATTTTCCCAGCTATCAGGGGATATTTATAGAGGGAAATGAAGCTTCAGATGGTCACGTCTGCTCCTCTCTCTGAATGAGGACTTGGACCAGTCTCCTGTATTTTGGATGAGAGGGCAACGTGGGCTGGGGAGGAAGGGAAAGGCAGGAAGCTTCATTGCCAACAGCTTTTCCCAGGTGAAACGACTGCCCTCACACTGCAATACTGAATCATTTCAGGATGCCCCAAACCATTTTGGGTTCAGCTCCAAAGATTTTCAAAGAAAAATAATGGTTAATGATGGATGCAAGTAACTCACCTGATGAGGTGATGCAGAAAACATGAATTTGAGGTGGTTAAAAGGCCTCCAGGAGAAAGCCCAAGACACACAGTTAAACAGAACATGCAGAAAAGCCAAGGGAAAGCCAGAAACAATTACTGACACGGGGGATACAGATAAAGAAATGAGATACTAACAGATTTCAAATATCACAGCTGCAGAGCTCTCCTCATACAGATCAATATGAAAGATAAAGAGAAAAAATAAAGGAGGAAGACAGGAAAAAAGCCACGTTCCCCAGTGAATACTTCCCAAGGCATCAGCTCTTTGGCTCTATTACCTGATACCAGCCCTCTCTTGAACTTGCTCTCCTGGCATTCAGTTTCAGCCGGTAGCTTTTGACGCAGGCTTCCTTTTCTGGTATTTTGTGTTATTTTTATTGCAGGAGAGTGAGGCGAGAGGACGCCCGTTGTGCTCTGTGTGAGAGGCAGCCCTGCGAGTGCACGACACCGAGGAGAGCAGCAGAGAGGTGGGGAACTGTCCCCTTCACTCAGAGACTGTCCCCTTTGCTCAGAGACTGTCCCCTTCGCTCAGAAACTGTCCTGTGCCTGTGGATAAAACATCCTGGGAAAATGCAGGGATTGAAACCAGGCTTCCTCCTCATGGCCCTGTTGCACTCTTGCTTCCCCAGTGAGGGGAGCCCCATTTTTTCCTTCCTGTCTCTTGGTTGAGCACCTCTACCCTCCTTTTAGATTTGAAATATATGTAAGGATCTGTATGTATGTATGCGTGGGTGGGTATGTGCCATAAGGAGCTCCTCACGTCAAGACCCATGCGGGTGACGTGCAGAGTACCCACGTCCCTCCATCGCAGCCCTCCCGGCCTCCCGACACGCTGGCTCTGGCAGCCGGCCCGCACAGGCCTCGGAGGCCGCCCGCCCTCCAGGTCAACACCCACACTCCAGGTCACGGTGCCCTCGCTGCCTTTCATTGCTGCTGCTCTCTTGGTGCCTGCAGGGAAAAGCAGCAGCCACGGGATCGTTAGGCCACGTGGGCAAGAGCGCATGGGCGAAGGGCTCGGGGTAGCACAGAGGCCTCTCTGTCCCTTGCGGCAGGATGGAGCTAGTGGGTGCCCAGCAGAGCAGGGAGCCACCAGGCCCGGGACTGTCCTGTCCCCCATTGCAAGGGATGGAGAGGCCACTGCTGGTGCAGAAGCAGCGGGGAGTCCAAGGGCAGGGCCAGTGCAAGGGCACAAGGGGGTTTAAAACCAGCCTGAGTGGTCGGCGGCACGGCAGCTGTCAGAGGGAGTCTGACAGGACCACATGGAAACACAACTGCAGCGGGAGGCGCGAGGCAGCCCCCTGATCAGACCAAGGCAAATTGACTCATAGGCCAGATCCAGACCCAAACATGTGTTTTGAGTAGCTCCTATATTTTGAACTGCAGACCTGCTTGGTGAAAAGGATTTTTAATAGTAAGGCCAACAAGCGTGTGGCATCCCTGGTATATCTACAGCACATTACAAAGCACATCATGCTGCATCAAGCTTGGCTAGCTGCTGAGCTGCTTGTGCCCTCACTCAAACCCTGACCTAAGCAGCTTGCGGCCTCCATGGAGAGAGAAAATATTGCTTTGTGCTTGTTTGCTAGCACTTCAGCGGCGCCTGGGAATCCTCCGGCACCGCTCCTGCAGCACAGCGGCACTTGGAGTCAGCAGAAACATAATCCCGGGGACGCAACTGCACGTAGGCAGGAGCAAAGACTACAGCAGCAGGACCTCATTCCCGCTGCAGCAGTAGCCAGGTTTTAGAAAAGGCTGCAACTGAGCTCAGCTGAAGCCATGGGCCAGCAGCGGCACTGGAAATGCAGGTACAGCTGATGTCGAGTGCAGGCAATGCAGATGTTTCTTGTGCAGCTCCACCACCTTCCAGTCATATTGGAGAGAAATGTTGCTGGAGTACTAGGAGAGCTCGCGTGGGGTAGCACACCCAGAGCAGCCCTGGTCCATATGGTCTCTGCAACTGACTCCTGCTTTTATCTTTACTACCGAGATTTTGCTAATTTTATAAACCGTCAAGGCTGACGTTTCTCTGACCATTTATCAAAAGCGCTGCAGCAAAAATAGTACCATTAAAAATGGATCGACCATGTGACTGAAAACTTGAAGTCATTATGTGGGCTGCTTCTAACATTTCAGACTTATACTGTAATGGTGTGAGATTGGTTTATAAAGGAGCTCCATTTCAGGCTCCTGCTTTAATCCCTTCGTGCAGTCAGTGCTGAACGATCACATATACTTCTCTGATGAGCTTTTTGTTTACATCAGCTCTCACTCATTCCCCAAAATCACTATGTGAGGTTTTCAAAATCCTATCAGTCATGTCTCTAGGAACATAATTCACATTGAAATCCATTGTTTTCAGTTTAAGAATGAGCTGTGACACATGGTAATTAAAGCCATTTTAAAAAATAATATTTTCCAAGACACATTTAAATCCTCTAATAAAATTTATTAATAATTTCTACCCCTCACAGAAAGAAGATGCCTTTTTCAACAGAATTTACCAGGGTTCAGGTTTGTGCATATGGCCCCTGTCCTACATATGCATTTACACACAAAATAGTTGTCTGTGTAATGGAGTACGTAACTGTGGCTTTCCAAAGAAATTCCATACACAGTTTGGAATTTCAATTTCAATACACAACAAAATTTCCATACAAAGCAAAAAAAGAAGCGTTTTCATTCCTGAGGACGTGCTCGTAGTGACTACGTCTCCCGCCTTCTTGTCCGAGCCTCAAGGCCCCATGGTTGGAGGGGAGGGAACATGAGAGCAGACCAGGGTGCAAACCAGGCCGTGAGAGCCCCTGGCCCTGGTGCCTTGGTGCCCGTGCTTGGCTGGTCTCATCCTCTGAATTACTGAGGCTCCCGTGGCCACGAGCCAAGGCTTGGTCTGAAGCCTTCGCCTTTGATCTGCTTTGCCTTTGAACCTCAGCCCAGGCCCACATGCGAGCCACGTTGCTTTGCTGTTAAAACACCAGCCCATGGGCTGACATCAGCGCAGAAGTCCCCCCATTTGCTCACGTCCAAAGGGTGAGACCTTCCAGGCTGTGTCTCCGACATCCTCACCTGCATTGTGAGGTTCATCCCAAGGACCAGGCCTGTTCCTCAGAAACACGTAGTGCAGTCAGGGAGAGCAGAATGTCCCAAGCACCTGGGAAGGTCAGGCCACAACTTCTGTGTGGTTTGGAGGGCTGCTCTTCAGCAGTCTCTGTCTCGCGCGCTCTGGAGCATCTCCCAAAGTCATTGGCAGGTGAAAGCACTAGCACTTGCTCAAGGTCCCACAGCACCTCGTAGGATTAGATAGGTCTGTTATCACCATCGCTTCATAACCTCCATGTGCTGTGAGAGAAAGTCCAGCATCACTGCTGCAGGTATTTGGCAACGGTGACCCTGCTGTGCCAGACCAGCTCCTCTCTGTGCAACAACACGTCCAACTGGAGCAATATCAGATAGCAAGACACATCAGGGCAATTTCCCCCTCAGTATCTACTCGAAACCCCAATCTGAAGTCAATTAAGGACATGGGGAAACTGGATTGCAGGGCCTTTGGCCCTCAACATGGACAGGGTCACTGTTCCCTGCCACAACCCCACACTGCAGTGTGTCAAAACACAACACGTAGGCACATGGCAGCCTTGGCCATGGCTCGTGGCCAGCACAGCTCGCACAATGACTACCTGTTGATGAGCAATTCAATTCAAGCCTCATTATGCGCTATATCACACTGATGTTTACTTACCAGGGTTCATCTTTCATGTCCGATTTATACTTAGGCCTGGGGTGTGAAATCCCTTCCCATGCTGCTGGGCACACGCTCATTTCCTTTAACATTAGTGGCAGTCTCACATGGACAAGGACTTGTGAAGATGAGCAGAGTGTTGCTTTAATATTGCTTTAATATTGCCTGCAGCGATGATAAAGAGAAAGAGCATCTCTCCCAGGCTGGAAAACATGGCTAAGGGCCTCCTTTTTCCTCTTCTCGAGTGTTTTGCCCTCACACAGGGCCTCATATTTCTCCAGAAACCAGGAACCCACCATAAGATCAAGGTGTTGCTTTGGGAAGACACCTTGTAAAGCAAGAGAAAGCTAATCTTGCCTCTGAAAAGAAGCCCCACTTCTTTAAACACTTTACAATGGTCTTTGGTAAATTGTTTTAGCAGTTATTTCCTTGCTGTATAATTATTTGTGCCCTGATCTTGTTCATTCAAAGTGTTCATTGTTCATTCAAAGGAATAAGCATATTATAAATGTAATTGCAGTGAGTATAATCCTAGCAAAATCACTTAAAAACCAGCAGCAGTTAGGTATATACCATGAGCCAAACAGTTGGTATTATTAATAGTGAATAAGATGTTATATTGTTTTATTCTCCAGGACCTACAGGAAGAACAATTTTTATGTAGCATAAGCTCATATCACAGCACGGTATAATGTGCAGTGAGTATTTGTCAGGAAAGCAGCTGGCAGAGTTTTGTGGACACAAAGATGGTTCATTGATCAGGACAAAACAGTTCCTTTTTCACAAGATCACAGTTTGAGGATGGAGAGATGGAGGGCAGTAAAACCAGGGTCCGCTCTCACTCTCACTATGTGTCACCAGCAGCACTGTAAAGTCTGCTCTGTAAAGAGCAAAAGTCTTCTACAGCTCATGTCCGTGTCCCGCAGTGAAGCACGCTTGCTCATTGAGCTACCCTTGGTTATAAGCATGCACGTAGAGCCACTTGCTGAACCAGAATCTGAAAACAGCACTTGAGAGTCAAGGGTTTCCAGCCCAGCTTCTCAGAAAAGCAGCTTTAACTCTGCAGTTTCCCTTGTTTCCTTAAAAAAAAAAAAAAGAAAAGAAAAGAAAAGAAAAAGGTGGTGGGGGAAGGCGAAAGAAGGCTAAGTCAGATTTGTGTCTCATAGATTTCCATGGCAACTGCGTGCCATTGAGTAATGACATTGGAAACGAGTGTCCCCAACCCTCTTATCAGCGCCAGCGCCCAACCAGCAGCCTGCAAGCAGCTCTGGTGCTGCTGGGCAGCTGAAAATCTCCCTGGCCACTGCAAGAGCGGCACAGGAGCAAGAGAAGAGCCAGCAGAGAAGCCCCCGGGGCATTTTGCTGCTTCAGTTCAGGGCAGTCAGGCAGGAGTCACGATGTGTGGTGCGTAGCACATGACAGCAGCGCAGTCATATCCTCAGCCAGGCAAAGGAGCCCGTGTTGTCAGAAGGGTTTTAAGTGATTAATGACAAGCTCTGAGGAGTGTGTCTCAGCTTTGGGATGATGCTCAGAGCCCTGCAAGAAAGGGATGGGGATGATGGGAGATCTGCAAAGATGGAGGTTGACCCTTCCCCTGCCTTCTTCACGTCTTGTCCTCCATGTGGCACGATGGGCAGAAAATGCCAATGCTTGGGTTACATTTCTACTTATGTCTTAGAAGATCCTTGACTTGAACGGGAACTAAAGACATCCAGTACCACCATGTCCATGTCTTTCACTGAGGTGGAGCACTTCAGGGTGGGTTGGGCTCCTCTTCCTTCTTTCTCAAGTCATCCTTTTAGTTTTATTCTCAGCAAATACAGAAATGCTGCCTGAAAGTCAAATATTTATTCAGTTTTATCAGTGACAGAATTTTCCCTTCAGATGCTTTGATTTGTGTGTTATTGCTTGTTCAGAGCTTTATTAAAGAGGCTGAGGGCCAACCACATGGGGAGTCACATAAGCAAGAGCATACCCTGCATGTGGAGGGAAAAGATTGTTTCCCTCTACTCATGAGGTCCTCATGAGGCTGCATCTGAAGCACTGTGTGCACACTTGGACTTCCCCTCTTCTCCCCATGCAAGACGGACATCAACACATGGGTAAATTTATTGGATAGCTATTAAAAAGGTGAGGAGGCTGAAGCTTCTGGTCTGAACAGAAACTGTTCAGCTGACAAGAGCAGTTTATGGGAGGGTGACCTAATGAGGCTTTATGTTACCTAAAGGGGATTACAGGGAAGACAGAGGCAAGCTCTTCCCGGAGATGCACAGTCAAATAACAAGAACAAGCATCAGATTTTCAACAAGGGAAATTCCAGTCAGATATAAGGAAAATATTTCACAAAGAGAATGGTCAAACGCTGCCACAGGTTGCCCAGAGAGGAGGAGCAATCACCATCCTTTGGAGACACTCAAAACCCAAGGCCTGAGCAACCTGACCCAGCTTTGAAGTTAGCCCTGCTTTGGGTTCCTTCTAATTGAAATTATTCTTTGATTCTGTAATTCCAACATTCTGTTGTTGACATAAAAATATTAGAAATGTAAAAAGGGGAGTGAATATATAGTTTCCATTTTATATCTAAGGGCAATAAAAATCAGGCAGCAGTTGAGTACAGCTCTGAAATGATTCAGTCTGGAGAGTCTGCTGGTAGTTTTGCCTGAGAATAGCGTAAACTGCAAAATATAGCTAAATATTGTTTATTTTAAACCTAACACAAAATTTATTTTTTCTCATGAGTTTTCAAGGTCATCATCTTGTGCTTGGGTATTCTCAAGAAATGCAGGCTTAATATTACAAACATAGAGACTCGTAAAAGGCCCAGGCATCCGCACTTCTTAATTTTCTTTTTCCGTGCTCTAGCCAACCAAGCCTAGGGCAATATCCCCACAGAGAAGACGTTTCTCTCCTGCTGCTTTTTACAAGCTCCCCTGACACTCTTGTGTGCCTCAGGTCCTCTGGCTGCCATCACAGGACAGAAGCTCTTGCTGACAAATCACAGTGACCTTTATGCTCATTTTTTTTTGAAATATCTCAGGAATCCAACTCAGATTCCAAGTCCCTTCTCTCCCCAAAGGCTATTGACTCTTAATTTATCCAGGAGGTAGTTTTGACACATCTGGCCCTGCATTACTGACTACTCTCATCCCTTTGAAACTGAAATGTTTCTCAGGCAGAGCATATGCCACCTCTGAGGGATAAAATATTCCTTCCCAGGTGGCCAATCTCAGGTCTCCACACTCATTAATTTCAGCTTGGTGCCTGCAAAATCACCCAGTGGGGCACATCTGATGCACATCAGGCCTGACTGCAAGCACACGTTTTCGTCAAACTAGTCAGGGACATGAAACATAGCTCGCTGCAGCAGCAGGTGGATAGCTCCAGTGTGACATATAGAGTTAACTTGTGAACTTTTTAAAATCAGGTTTCCCCCAGCAGAGTGTGTTTATTCTAGATAAGCACTTTGTTTCATGAGGCCACGGCATTTGTGATTTGTTAGTCCTCAGGCTTCATTTACAATGTTTTCCAATTGCAAACTGAAGGAATCTTTTCATTTGAATGGTATAATTTCATAACAGGCAACCACACCTGCCACAAATGCATACAGCTCATTACTGGCTTTTGAATGGGGCAGGCCAGAGAGCAATCAACTATTTAGGGTGATAAGGAGCTTGTCTCAAATTATTGCACACTGCCAGATGTCACACCAAGTTCAGCTGTTCATGTGCCACAGAGCCCTCTCATAAATCATCAGGAACAGCAATGCTGACAAAACAGCCCAGAAACAGCCTGAAGTAGCCGCTAAAATGACTCACACTCAGCTCTGTTCCTCTCTATTCCTATAGCCTGTGTGCAAGAACAAATCCCTGTTGTGACCATTCTCCCCTGACTGAGCTCCACTGCCTGGAGTTTTCACCTCCTCCTTCTTCTCTTCCCCCAGCAAAAATGCTCTGACAAGGGCCCAAGGGCCGAAGCCCAGTGGACTGCAGCAGTGAGATGTCTGTAAATAACATTTCATTGCTTCTGCCATGGATAATCCATGCCTCATCAACCTCATTCTGCAGTAGTCTTACCAGAAAGGCAAGGTCTCTCTCCTGAGAGCAGAGCAGTGGTTGGGGAGGATGCAGGGGAAGCCAGACCCATGTGCTTGTAACCATATCTCTATGTTAACATCTTCATTTTTTTAACTAAATTTTATAATTGCTTCACCTTTGCTGAAGATTTCTTTGATATTCACTGTAATAGACTTACAGACCAGCTTTCAACTTCTGCCTAGCTGCCAGGATGACCCTTCTGAACTCCGAGCAGTAATAAGGGAAGCAAACAGGGAGCCTGGGAGGCTATTAAGAGTGACACTGGAGAACTGATTAGATAAAGTATGGGTTTTACAGGGTAGAGTAGTACCTGTTGAGAAGGGAAGTCATTCCTCACTAAGTAGCTGCTGTACCTTTATTCAGAGTCTAAAAAGGAAGTACCTCAGAAACATCAGGATGAATCTCCCATGGATAATCTGAAACTAATCTTTCAGGTATGGCACTTCTCCATTGCAGGAAAGGAGTTACTCCTTTGCACGTGATCATCAAAGGTGATGAGAGATTAGGAAGGAAGGGAGCTATCACAGTGACAAGATGTGTTCATGTGATGTGCTGCAGCAGCGATCCAGATAAGCATGCTAGCTCAGTAATGTAAAAATAGCAACATGATTGCTTGGACAAGTCAGATCATGATCGTGAATTTTGAAGAATAATTTTCATTACAAGTGGTATCTCTATAATGCCCAAGTCCTAGCCTTGTGTCTCCTCCCACAAGTAATCATATGGTCCCCATCTCCTCACAGAGGGGATAACAGGGACGAGGATGTTGTGGAGCTTTAGGAGGAGCACCACAAACACGCTCCATTCATCTGTGATTGACTTTCCCATGTTGCACATAGAAGGATCTCTCCAAAAGCACGGTAGAGGAAGCCATAGGAGGTTCTGGCTGCCGGAAGACAAGTGCTTGAGAAACGAGTTGGGTGACAGGGAATGTTGAAACAGTTAGGCCAGTTCATAGGCTTCCTCCGCCCGGGGTGTGCCCTGCCAGTCAAGAGGGAGAAGGCACAGGATGAATCACAGTGGGGTGGAAAACAAGGCCCTGCTTCTTCCTTGCACTAAGGGCCCTTTATTGCCTCTCCACCGGCGCAGAGAGGTCTCCAAGTGGGGATAAGCCATGCATGTGCTAAATGGCTTGAATTCAACTACCTTCTTCAGCTCAAGAACGTTACAAGTGCCTCCCCCACCCCTATCCTACAATGGCAGGCAATGGAGGCTCCACTGCTCTAGATGTGCCAGCTGAAGACCTCTACTCATTTGCAGGAGGCACAGACTTCCTTCCTTCCTTGCTTCAAGCTAAGAACTGTTGTATAAAGAGAGCCTGACAGTCCAGTGTGCCCAAGCTCGGAGCTATTTCTGCTCTGACTTGGCTGAAATGGGGCTGGAAATACAGGAGGACAGTGCTGGCCCTGCAGTGCTCACAGACGTGGGTGGTAGTGTCTGGTTTGGGTAGGGACCACTAAAGGCTGTGAGGATCAACGGGAGCCACTTGGCATGTTCAGGGCATAAGACTGCCTCAGCAGAGACTCATAGACAACTCTTTCATGATCGCATTGCAAAGGGGTCATCTCAGAGGGTTTTATCTACAAAACAGAAAGAATGGAGACTCTTTTTGTCTCATTAGCTCCAGAGATGAACTCGTGCCCCAGGGAGCAACCAGAAAAGCTGTGGGAGGCTCCAAGCATGTGAGTCTTCAGCACCATCATGGGCTTTTCCCCTCTACAGACAGGACTGGGGGATTTTCTTTCATCTTGTGCTCTGAGGAGGATGTGTCTTTAAAAGAAGACAATTTGCACACATCCTCTTTCTTTTACTATTTTTACCCCTGCCAAATCAAGAACAAAGCCAGCACATAGGGAACACAACCCACATCTATCTGAAGTGATCCACCAGGGAAAAACATATGAGGGATCTACAGGCAGCACAGGATATATATAGACCCGGTTCCAGGAGGGGGTCTATTCTAATATAGGCAGATGCCAGCCCCTGGGACAAGGTGACCAGCTTTAGTGAATCTGCTTCCTTCAGGTGCAGTCCAGGATACATGTACAGTCAAGCAGCACTGCAGATGGATCAGCAGGGCATCATGTGCCATAGCTCCAAGCTCAACCCTGCCGTTGTAAGGCCTTGATGCAATGTCCACTGGATCAGTGGAGCCACCAGACGGAGCTCTGTGGTGAGGGACCACTGGAGGTAATGTCAGTGTAACCAAAGACACAGATTTCCTCGCATTTACCGAGGTGGTACCAGTAGCTAAGGCTGGAGGCTCCTCAGACCCCCTTTCTCCCTTAACCTGTTTCCTAGTGGGAGAGAGACATCAGCACCAAGAGAGCCTAAGACAGAGCTGCCAAACCAAGAGGGACAGACATGAGCAGAACCCTGTGCAGCAGCAGCTCCTCTTTCCTGAACTGGGGAGCTCAGAGCAGGGAGTCCCCACGCTTCCAGTCTACCTGGAGACCTTCCCAATCCTCCCTCACTCCTGAAGTGGAGCTGTGCTTACAGCAGCTTCAGTGATTGCTCCCCGGGGGCTCAGGCTGATCCCAACCTCTCTCCTACAGCAGACTCATCCAATGCGCATTTCTATGCCACAGTTCTTGTAAGACAAACTGCAATTGAGTTTGTCATCTCTTCTGCCTGAAAATATTCCTTCCTAGGAAATCCACTCCCCTGCAATGCAGCTAGTATCAAGAGGCCAGAGCAGGGTCATGAAGGTCTCACCCTAGGTGTGTTTTAGGAGGATTGCAGAGTCCAGATGCCAAGTAACTCTCCAAAACCCTACAGCATAGAAAATATGCTTTTAGCCCATCTGTTTGGTATATTTGAGTATTGCTGCAGCATCTGATGAGACTTTATTGATCATTAGGCAGGTAATGAAGAGTAAAATTGTCCACCTTTTTCCCTCCCTCACCCGCCTTTCACACAATATGCTCAGGGAACAGACATAATATTTCCATTATTTGCCAACTTACTTGTCTTGAGTGCATATGCCAAGTGATTATGGCACACAGGAAAACAGCAATAAGGAAATAGTATATATAACAAACTGCACTATTTAAAAAAAAAATGCAGAGTTTGTTTTTAAATGGGAATTATCAGGCTTACTCATCACCTAATTTTAAAATGTAAAGAGAATGAAATAGCTCAAATGATTCATCTCTTCAACCAGCACAAATGATGCATCTTCTCCCTCCTAGACCTTGGTTCTGGAGCTAGACCGGTTCTGGATACTTCCCAAAAAGATATTATTTGAAAAGTGATGGCAAGCTGGAGCTGGGGAAGAGGAGGAGCTGTCAACATTGGGGAGAAGTATGGCCAGATGCCTACACATTTTTAATATCTGCCTATGGGATTACAGCCCGAACTCCAGAAGATGAGAGTGGGCCTCTCCTTCCTAGGAGGCTATTTCCTAGTTCAGTCTTCCTCTTTAGAGGCCTTTTGCTTAAGCAGAGAACTTAATGATGGCTAAAACATAAGAGATTTCCTTGCAATCACTTGTAGAAGCAGCAAGGGACACCCCTCAGAGAGACAGGTTTGACTCCAGGCTTGCTTTTGTGACTGTAAATCAACAGGGGTATTACAGGCTTGCACAACCCTAAGCCAGTGTGAGATACAAATCAGGGCACAGAAGTGCAATAATTTAATGCAAACAAGCACCAGAGCTCAGTAAAACATCAACACGTAAGGAAAAATCCTAAATGCAACAGGAAAAC
The DNA here is from genome assembly GCA_032273925.1 of Rhynchotus rufescens. Taxonomy (NCBI): domain Eukaryota; kingdom Metazoa; phylum Chordata; class Aves; order Tinamiformes; family Tinamidae; genus Rhynchotus; species Rhynchotus rufescens. The sequence goes on along the minus strand of JAVCKT010100013.1, from coordinate 197 downwards.
CACTGTGCCTGGACGTGGGTGTGTTTGTGTGCACACAGGCAAATACACAATAACCTCAAGGGACTTGTTTCCACAGCAGAACAGGCAGCGACCTGAATCACAGAATCACAGAATGGTTCAAGGTTGGAAGGGACCTCTAGAGATCACCCAGTCCAACCCCCTGCTCCAGCAGGGACACCCAGAGCACGGGGCACAGG
>JAVCKT010100005.1:0-28746 GCA_032273925.1 Rhynchotus rufescens | reverse complement strand
GGAAGGGGAAGGGAAGGGAAGGGAAGGAAGGAAGGAAGGAAGGAAGGAAGGAAGGAAGGAAGCAAGGAAGGAAGGAAGGAAGGAAGCAGAGAGGTCCATTGTTCCCTTGGCATTTAGGACACCTACAACATTATTAGTATATACTGATGTTTGCAATTGGCCATTTGTTCCCATTCGGTATTTTGTGAATTAATATGAAATATCAATTGCAGTTGAATTTCCTATCTGTTGACTATCAGCTTTCTATTTTCAGTCTTCTGTAATATACTTTCTCAAAAGGATTTTTCTAGTCCTATTAAACATCAGCTTATTGTCATTTATCTCCTTTATCTGCCAGCCTCTTCTCCATACAGTTGCACAGTCCACAGACATATCACTCATTATGTTTTACAACATTTTCTCACAAACCTCTAACATATGTCTTGCTGCACCATATGGAGGCCCATGAATCCTGTGAGGAAAGAGAAATTGTTACATTTTATGGGGCTTGAGCAATACAGCAGCTCACATTCATTATATCTGGATTAATGCTAGTCAGTAGTCTTCATTTACATTATTTAAGAGCTATTGAGATTTTCCAGTTATTGGTAAAGTTAAGTCTACAGTCAAAACAATTTTCTACAATTTTATATTAACGAATGAATTACAGTTCTATGAACATATAGTTTAGTATATTTCATAAGTAAATATTTACTTAAAATCCAAACTCATCATGTTAAAATCCAAACTCATCATGACTAGACCTGGTCATCCATAACATAACCACCTATTTCCATGAGGTAAATCATACAAATTGCCAGATACTTCATCAATAATATGTAGCAACAAAGATAAATCAGTTGCACAAAAAAATGATTTGTCACTTTTAAGAGGCCTCTACAGTTAAATTATAATAATTTGCATACCTAAATATATATTAATAAATAAAGGTAAGCACAGACTGCTAGCCTAGCTACCATTCCAAATATTTACCGCCTGCAGTCGTAGAGGCATGATTTCAATTTTTGTCTTGGCACTTGCTGAAGGCCTTGGACTCTTCCTTAGTTTTATCTTCCACACCTTGAATTCATGAATGTTATGCCACCAAACTATTCCTCTGACAGTTTTTTACTTGGAAGAGAATTTTTAGATGTTTGTCTAAGAGAACAGTGTGTTATGTAGAAATGTAGAAATAAATAGAAACTTAATTTTTCTTACTTTCTCAGAATGATGAGCGTAGTTTCATTTCTGATTGTCAAAGTAAACTCAGATTATTCCACAGAAGGAAATTGCAGTGACATAAATTCTTTTGCAGTGTGCATAATTTTGCAACCTAAGTATGTTATCTCACAACAGCTTATTTTATAAATTCACCCACCATGTGCAGGGAATAGACCAATACATCTCACAGTTATTTTACCAGATAGGCCAAGGGAGGCAATGACATTCTATTATTCACACACCTACATCTCAGCATCTTTTTTTTGTGGCAAAGAATGCCTAGAATCTTAGAGAAAAAGCGTTTAGCAGACTTTTTTATGAATAACTTGAGGGATACAGCTTCAATATTCTGGTACTTGTGTGTACCACCATTTTTTTTTTTTTTTTTTTTTTGTAAGGTCAAGCATGTAGAAATTTTGAAGTATTCAAAAGTTGTTCTTAAACATATGTTGTGAAGCACCAAGGAAAGATAACTTCAGAAGAGGAGGCAGAGTGGAAAGTGAAAGAAGGGCTGGGAGCATTAGGGACAAAGGAGCTACTTCACAGGAAATGCTCCTTACAATAAATGCACTTAGGCAATCTGATAATAAGAAAGAAGGAGTAGAAGCCACTCATAGATAAGTGTATGACACAAAAAATTCTTTTTTTTTTTTTTTTTTTTAAACCTTCCCTAGTAGGATATAAGACCATGTTGCTGGAAGTCAGACCTGTTTATCATATTTCTCCTGTTATCTGTTGAGGGGTAAGGTTAAGAAAGATTTCAGGAAAATGTTATGACATAGATTATATTTTAATTATTCCCCTCCCTCCCTCCCCTCTCCCTCCTCCTTCCGTTCATTGATGTATTTCATTTGTAGAAAAAATAATTTGGCTATGGAAAGTATAACTACAACATCATTATAGTATTCTGATTTATTTTTTACATTTTCTCATCCACAGCAGTTGAAGGAGTTTTTAATCAGAAAATACTCACAGTTGATGCTAGGCTTTTACACAGATGAAGTTGCTGTTGCATTGGCAAAAGAGAGAAAAGATTCAAATATGAAAGATTCAGTATTACACAAAGTTCTTCATTTTGTGAAGGAAGCGCTATTTTTTATTTTTTATGCATGGGAATTTCTAGACTCTAGAAAGGTGTAAGGTTTACAGAAAAAAATCAAAAAGTTCAAATCTAATCTCATAGCTCTTAGCAAAAAAAGGAGTAACAAAGCATATTTTAAAAACCTTCTATTTCTCAGAGTGAAAAAGAATGAGGATGCTTTTTAAAAACAGGATAAACATTTGTTTTGTGAAAGTACTACTACATGAAGGTATATGCTTTTCTTCATATTTCAGTATGATCCTCCTGGATATCTTGAGTGTGACAAGCGAAAATGTAAGCATTAATATGACAAAAAGATTTGCACTAAAGGGAAAAGATAAAAACCTGTTCAGAAAAAAAAAACAAGAGCCTAAAAAAAAATTTACTATAGAAAGTTTTATGCTGCAGATATTTGTTGCCATCAAAAAAAAAAAAAAGACTTAAAAAGCTCAGCATGACCACACCATCCAAAGTTCAGATTAAAACAGATGAAATCAAATAGCATTAGTATATGGATAAGCATGATGACAGAGTGACTGTAAATCATGGTGGGAGCGAGCACTTTTCTATTGAGGGAGATGCCCTAGGTGCAAACAGTAGTCAGATTACTCCCAACAATATACTATAAGTGTATAAATTATTTTTTCTGTCACACCTTCTGCTTCCAGATTAGTCTGGGAATTATGCAGTCACTTAAAGCTGCTTTTCTTTTCAAACCATAACTTAACCGTATCTCTGCTGAAAAAAAGAAAAAAAAAAGTATGCTGTTTCCTCTCTAAAGCACATTATTATCTCCTGTTAAATAAGAATTAAGTAGTATAGTTTATACAAGAGGTTAACTGTACATCTCTGCTGCACTACGATACATAAAGCTGGTAATAGTCTGATTTCACTTCTCAAAAGTGTGACACTATGATGACTTGCTGCTTGGTTCCAGCTCTGTTTCCAATTTTGCTTTTAATTTTTTAGGGATTGCTGAAAAGAGAGACTGTTCTATGCTTGACAGCTTTCTACTATAAATCAGCTATGATATCTTAGCCCCTGAGTACATTTTAACATTTATATTTGCAGAGTATACCCACCTTCTTACACCTCATTAGGCATCATATTCCAGGGCCAAAACCACTGTGGTATTATTGTAGTTTACTGCTGCTGTCTAATTCACTACTGCACTGATCTCAATGGTGTTATGTTAGTACAGAGCTGTAGAATTCAGAATTCATATATGAATTTTTAAGTATGCATTGCAACAATACAAAATCTCAGCATATATTATTTTTCTCATGTTGGACATAAAAAAGATCAAAATAATAAAGTTTTCATTAAGACCATTTCTGATGCCCTGGAAAACAAAAACAAAAAAAAAAAGGGAAATTCATCTCAATACTGGTTTGCTTCAGCCTTAGTCACAAAAGAATACAGTACATGTTCCTATAAATGATTTTTTGTCAATTTCTAAATGCTTTTACCTTATAATTCTGGTTTTGCAAGAGAAGAGTTGTTCACTTATTGCTTATTTAACTACTGATTACTTATCCGTAACTTATTACTGATAAGTTTTATTTATCACTTATCACTTTATCATTACTTATCTTTCTGGCTAATTTAACAGACAAAAATATATTACCATAGGTAGGGTTTTCTTGCCATCTCAGAAATGATGGCAAAGAAGCTCAATTTACCCCAATTGGAGTTAGAACGCTTCCTACATTTGCAATGACTTTATGCTGTTTTTGTTCCATCACAAAACCAGACCACAGCCATACCACTATACTTTCTATTACATTTTTGAAACTGTAGCTGTTAAGAACAGAAACACTCCATGAAATATCAGCACTTTCTTATCACATAAGTTGAGCAGAGGTCATGCCCTATGTACCACTTCACTGCAAATGATTAGACTTCTGTCTTCTTCAGATTTTTCACAATTTACTTTATTCTCCTGTATTTTTCCTACATTCAATACTCAGCCTTCTCTTCCAGGGAGCAGTAATTCCTTCTGCCCTTAGCAAGGTGTGGAGCGCTGAGTTGAGGTAGCATGTATGGAAAACATAGAGTTTATCTGGATTGATGGTGCATTACTTTGGTCTTGTCATCTAAAATGTGATGTTAATCTACCTGGTCACCAGCCCTTTACACAATTCAGAGCTTCTTTACATCCCCTTGTGAGGTCCTTTGTAATGCTCATGGAAAGGCTGCTGCCGGCATCTAAGTCACATGCACCAAATATTATCCTATTTCTGCTCAGAACTTCTGAATTAAAAAGCTTGTGCATTGAAACATAATAAAACCAGTGCTTAAAAACAATTTTGGAGTAAATTAATACTTTTTTATCCACAGAGAATGAATAAAATGGAAAACAGCTTTACCCAAGAAAGTGTAATATTATTTCAGAGTAATATTATTTCAGAGATTTCAGAGACGCTAGTTCATTTTAAATTAGAAGTGATACAAAAGAACCAGAGGTTCACCTTGGAAGAATATGGTAAAGATCATTGCATTTGAGCTGAACAAAGATAGTCCTGCATTTCAACATAGAAATCCTATATAAATCTATTAGCAATTTCGCTTGAACTGTACTGCTTTCTGTTCAGTAAGCACAGCCTCCATCAATGAGATAACAGCTCTGCCTCACATTTACATAACAGGAAGGCTAGGAACTGAGTTCTACCTTCATTTTCCTTTCCAATGAGAACTACAGAATTCATTGCACGGGAATGAAAGAAATATCGTAACTCCCAAACAGAAGGATTAACTTTTTTCTCCAAAGAAGCCTCTGCTCAAGTTTCATTTAGAAAAGCTTGAGGCGCACAGAGGAAGCCACCCAGGGAGATGGAGGCCAGAAGGGAATTTGCTCTCTTGGCTGCGGGAGCAGAGGGGCCCTGGTGCAGCAGCTCACCCTCCTCCAGGCCCAGTCTGGAGAAGGGAGCAATCCTAGACTAAAACAGTCACAGCAACACAAAAGAATACAGCATAAACCCACCATTATTTTTTTTTTTAAGTAGAGCAGCCACAGCCTCATGAGGTTGCCACCTCATTCCCCATGCACGCAGCCCACTGGTCTGGATAAGGAGGTATTTAGGAAGAGAAGTCACTGGCTGTTCTGAATAAAGGTAAATATTTACTCTGAGTTGATTAACCAAATGGTGGTTACGTTTGCTGAACAGCTGCAAAGCAATGACCAATATTATGAATATGATTATGAATGGTTATCAAGAAGTAACAGAGCAACCTGACCAAATACAAGTTCTTCTTGCCACAAGTATTTTTGGGTTAACCACCCGGGAAATGTAGCTGATTGTCTGGAGCTTCAAGTGAATACTATTATAATCAAATTGGAAATTCAGGCAGAATTGCCAAGCATACAGAGTTACTATCATTTAAAAAGAAAAAGGAGCCTTGCATTTGCATTCAAGCTTCGTAAAAGACTAACTACAAATAAAAATAGAGAAATTATTAATACCAGAGCAGTGAAAAAAAAAAAAGCAGTATTTTTCATCTTTCCTTTCAACCCCTCCTCTGCCAAAGGATAGTATTTCGACCATGAAAAGAAAACTATATTTCTGTGAAATTGGTAAATTCTCTCCTGGGGCAAATTCACGAATATTAGTATTACTAGATTCAGAGCAGCATAAATACAAGTGTTAATATCATTTTCATCTTTGAAAAGACTACGGGGCTTGTGCTTGATGGAAAGCTACAAGTACTGCAGAAACATCAACACATGTTCTCCCGTGATATGGTTCTTTGCGATAACGTTCCCATCAGATGGATTTATGCTCGGAACTCGGAGATTTATTCACATAGTCTTAAGGCAGGGCCCCAGAGGAGCTGTGAAATGTGTCTCTAGGTGACAATTTGAGACTCGAGCTGTGTAAGAAAGGCACTGCAGCATCTTGCTGCCAGGCTGCAACTAACTCGGAACTTCTGTGCAAACTTTTTGGTTCAATAAATACCCAGCATAAAATAAGAAGCTGACAGTTAGGACAGAAAGCAGGAGTCTTATCTTCATTCTTCACTCTCCAACTCTTTAAACTGACAGCAGAATTAATATATATATATAACTTAAATGTTACCCAGTAGAGCATTAGGAGCACTATAATAGGATACTAAAACAAATAGTGGATTGATATGTATATTGTTAGAGACGTCCTAATACAACCGTCCCTACCTGGACAAGTCTGGAATTTAACAGAAGTCTCACAAGGGACCTCCCGAAAGTCTTGAAATTCAGAGCAAGGTACAAGAAGAAAAGTTAAATTCATGTCCACATTTGCGTTAGAAGGTAAAAGAAAGGGATTGTACTTGAGCTTATGCTCAGGACAATGAAGGACAAAGGACAATGAAGAAAGGGGCAGATTACACTGGTAGTGCAATATTTACCACAGCAGGCTTTGTAAAGACAAACTCTCTTAAACAAAAATGATTTTGACCTAGTCAGGTATTCAGATCTGTCCTGAGATTCAGATAGCTTAAAAATTTTACAAATATGTGAAATCCATAAATGAACAATTACTATGCTAAAACTTCTTATCTGAAATATATTACAGTACCAAAAGAGCAAGATTACAGTGAAAATTTAACAGTAGTATTTTAGTAAACTTATTAAATTAAAAATTCTAAGTATAAGCAGTACTGTAAAATAACTTTTATTATTTTAAAAGGGATCAGCTTTGCACATTCATTCTGATATTCAAGAAGAAAATGAATCATCATAATTGCAGGCCAGAAAGGATTTGCAGCTGAGAGATGAGAGTCTTTGCTTTGTCCACAGCTTTTTGCCCTTCAATCTATTTCAGAAAAAAAATAGAGAACTGTATTTTTAATGCACAGAAGGAATCTACTGCCTCTTTTTAAGTGTAAAAACTAAATGCAGCAAAGTAGACTCAAAGGAGCAAAAGCTTATTTTTGCCTTGAATGTTCAGGGATGCAACTCAGGACATGCCATGTGCAGATACACTGATTGACTAGGATGCACTGTTTTCTGAAGTGACTTTTCAGAGCAGAAAGGGCAATTCAGACAAAAATGGTGAAGAATTGCACTCGATCTGCTAAACACTGACATCAAATAGGAAGCCTCATCGGAAAGATTTGCTTGGCGAGGAGCCAGTTATGTGCATTTTTATGCTATTTCTTTACAATTTCTTAGCTGTAGTATATATTTTTCTTACATATTTATTTTCACATCTTCTGCAAAATGTGCAGACCAAAGCAATTCCTGTAGTAGCTTCGCTGAAGCTAACAGAATTATGATAGATGACTATAATTCATTAAAACATGGCCTTCATCTGGGGTAGCTCCCAATAAACTATATTGTTGCATGCTCTACTTGTCCTTTTTTATATATATATATTTGCTATTTTCTTTTATTTTCTTATATTATTTTCTTATATTTTCTCATATTATTTTCACTAAACAATTATGGCCTGATTTTCAGCAGTATAAAACACTAACAGCTTCTGTGGCCTTTATTAGGGTTAGAGAATATTTAGCACCTTTAGTAACCATGCTGCTCTCAGTCTAAGAAAGGACTACCCAAGTGAATAACTGTCTCCATTAAATACATTTCTCTACACTTAAATTAACTTAAACGGGCCTCTACTGTTAGTGAATATGTCATATTTCATCTTTGTAACCTATGGCTTTAGCTCAACACAAAATGAGATAAATTTAGTAATTTCTATTTACTTAGCAATGCCCTTCAAACCCTGCTGAGGGAAAAATACTCAAGCAGTGAAGCCTTTTAATGGATATGAGATGTCTCGATAAACAGCTGTATTTTATAGAGAATTTCAGACTGCAGCCTTCCAAACAGAAGCCAAGAGCACACAGAGTGCCAGAGGATAAAATAAACTAGATTCAGCATGCTTTTTTTTTCTGTAATCCAATTAATATGAAAAAGAAAACTCTAACTATGCTGGATAGCACCTACAGTAAGTGAAATTAATTTAATACTTCAATATTTTAAATGATATTTTTGTTGTTGAGATTCTTATCATTACTGTCCAACTGTGGAATGGACTTATACTTTGCTGAAACGCTTTCAACAAATTTGCCCCAGTGAGATGTCCTAAGGCTATTTTTCAAAATACTTGATTGAAAAGTATGTTAGAACCAGCCAAGTATCAATATAACAATAAAGAGGAAACCTTGAAACAGAAGACAAGCAGGTGAACATAGTGGGAAAAAAAAAATCGAATATTTATAACTTCTGGGGCAAAAGCACAAAAGTTCCACCCATGCATTTCATATTTACTTTGATTTCTGCACACAAAGGGAACAAAAGCCATATGTCAATATGTCAATAAAAAACAAATTCTCTGTGTATTGTATCAACAAAAACAAAGTGGGAGGGGAGAAACAAACACAAATCCTATCTGAGATTTTCAAGATAGATTAACAACAGATAAAACTAATTTTAAATCATGTGACTGCAAATGAAAATCATTAACTGGCAAGTACTCACAAGTGTTCCTTTCCACCAATGTACTTTGATATTGCTAAAAGGTTTCAAAATGTTTTTATTCTTGCCTTTTGTCATGTTTGGATTACATGACAGATTAATTTTTTAAATGTGTTGTATGCCAGTTCCTTTTCTGTTTCTAAATACCTTGGTTTAATACATATCCTAAAGAAAATACAATGTGAAAGCCATTTGTTACAATCATTAATCATTACTGAGACAGGAGCTGTGCTGTGCATGAAATTTTTACCCAAGGTACAGAAGCATTTTGATCACCCCCCTACCCTTTCTTTTTTTATTATTATTTTGGCCTCAGGCTACAGAGTGGATAAATCCAGCTTCACTACCTATAACTCTAAAAAGCAGCACATGCCATGAGGTTGCCAGCATATACACAAGTCACAATAGGATATCACAGCTACTCAGGCACTGACAGGTAAACAAAGTAAAATGCAGTGATACACCAGCTTTACAGACTCTTAGTGTTTTGACAAGTGTTTTGACTCCTTATAAACTGATTTGGTTCATAAGCAAAAGCAACTTTCCAGCAAGGAAAAAAAGGCTGTTATGAATACAGCTTAAAAGTATCGAGAAAAATGCTGCAAATTGTGAGAAAAGATGGTCTGAAGGTTCTAAATAAACTCCACATACAAAAGAGATTGATTTTTCTTAACTAGAATATGTTATAGAAGGGGAAAAAAAAAAACCCTCCTGTTTTAAGTGATGCTGGCAGGCTTCATTTCTGCTAAGTTGTTATAAAATTTGGAGACACAGACAGAAACGTTACCAAAGGAAGGGTGCTCCTCTGTGACGATGCCATTCAGAGTTGAAGACCTGTCATCCCAACTAGCTTATTGCACAGTGCTACCTAAATCCACCCAGGTGGAGGACCCAGTGGCACCAAGTGCCATGGCAATGAAATGCCCATTTCCTGATCATAATACACAAAGAGCATTGCAAGTGCCAGACCAAAATAAACAAACCATAAAGAGAAGTCTGAAGATATAAAATATATATATTACATCAACAATACACAAGAGAAGTCTGAAGATATAAAATTTATTACATCAACAATACACATCTTGACAGCTAATACTTTCTTCATCACTAAAGATATATTTATCTTCACTAAACTGGGCTTTTTTACATTTTTTTTCCACTACACATTTCCCTAACTATGTATGAGGGCAAATAAAAAACAATAAACATAAATGATGAAAGCAGATGGACTGCTCCATACTCAAGAAATATTATTACAGGCTGAAAAAAATAGATCGTATTTTCTTAAAACTTACTAGCATCTGTCAGTAAAAAGAGAAAATCCTAATTGATGCTAGTCAACCAGTTCCTTCTTTAAAACAATGTCTGGATAACCGTTCAAAGTGAAAATCAAAGACATGAGGAAGAGATGTACCAAATACTTGCAATAGGAGATATCTCTATGTAGAGTGTAGTAATAAGTCTTCAAGCCTCTATAGGCCTGTACACAAATACTAAATAAGGTGTTTTGAAGAGGACTTCAATAAAGAGGCAAAAGAACATTATAGGAAGGGAGTGAGGGGGGGAGAAAAAAAAAAGATAAAGCTTTCAACAAAAACAAAAGCTGTGCTCCATGTACACGCATACCCACAGGCAACAATTCTCTCCATGTCTGAGCAAGCAGTTTGCAGTTATTCTTTTATGCTACCAATGCAAATCGCATAAAAAGTTATTTTTCTGTAATAAACTCGTGACACTTGTATTAGCCCCAATAGGAGCTAATTATTGACCCAATAATTTTCGAATGTATATTGATATTATATTGTCAAAAGCATACATATGTCACAGGTAACTACTATCTATCTTTGCACCATGTTGGATTTCCCATGGGGAGAACACAGAAATGAAGCAATTCTTGAGTTTTGTCTCAAGTGCTGAGAAACAAGAAACTGGATATGACAGAGATGTTATGAAAGATCAGACTTGTAGCTGTTAAAACTCTAATGAGAATCTCTGTCTGTGCATATCTACTTTATTTTCCAAAGAAGTCAATGCTAATGCTGGTAGCTGGGCTGCAGAGAAGGAATAGTTGTGATGAGAGTGAAGATGAAAACAACTTAGCCTGCAGAAGGAGACAGGTTGAAAAGGAAAGCAAGAAGATGAGAAAGATATTTACAGCATTGAAAGAATGAGAAAAACACCAAGGCTGAAGACAAACTAAAATAGCTTAGGTAGGAAGCCTTGCTGATACAAGCAGCCTTTAAAATGGCTATTCTCTGAAATGAGAGCTACAAAGCTCTAACATCCCCTTGACCTATATTCGGGAAAGGTACTATTTTTATCATTTATATTACAAATGAACTCTCATGGCATGACCAAGATTGTATCCGTGCAGGAGCATCCATAGATACAAAAGTACAAGCTGCCAGAATAATATAAAAGAATGAACTGCATGCTACTAATATTTGTATAAATGATTTCAGTTTCTGCATTATAATTTCTCAAATAAGCTCACCACGATTAGCTTTATTCAAATAAAAAGCATTCTATATGAAGTTAAATATTTTAACCAATATTTATTTTGTTAAATTGTAAATTCTTCTCAGTAGTCCATCTTTTTTTTTCACTGTCCCATCAGAATTGCCATCAAAACCATTAGTTAAAATGTGTGTTGGTAAATTCCAGACACGACAGAAAAAATTATCCAATCATGGAAAATCTCATCTCAAGCAACAGGCCATTTTCAACTATTTCAAATCATCATTCCTCTGCTTCATTGACAGAGTGGAAAGATGTATAAACAAAGTAGAAAAATAGTTAGAAATGGTGCTTAGAGGCAATAGTTAACTTATGTGAGCTATCAGCTTCTCTAATATGATCTTTTATGCTGTGGGTTATTTTTTTCTTTTTTTGTCTTTTTTTCTTCAAAACTTCAGTTTTAGCTCAAGAATTCCTGCATTAAATCTATAGAACTTCGTTACTACTATAACTTTTTGTTTTGACAGTAATATAAACCTGCCAATCTTTGCTGTATTCCTTGTCACCAACCTTTGGCCATACACTGCAGCGCAACATGGCCATAATTATGATGCAGGAGCCACACAGCTATAATCCCTTACTGACATTTAGTTGTTGACCTTTAAACCCTCCAAAAAATACCTTCTTTTTGGATTTATAATAGCTGATTCTGGCACTACTTAGAATGACGTTATCAGGACTAAATTCAGTCATCACCACATGAAAAAAATGTATTCATAGGCACATTGTGCACCTGGTAAAGGTTAATTGAAATATCCCAAGAAGACATTTTGAGTATTAGCATTTTCATGTGAATACATTTTTAAAATATTTTTTTCCTTTAAACTTACTGCTTTACTACTGAGAAAACTGGAATCATTCTTTTCCCTTTAGTAGCTGACAGATTTACCATAAATAGTGACAGTTAGTGTCACCGGTATAACTGAGCTAATAAAATAGACTGTAACTGTGCCCAAATGATTGCCTGTAACTTGATATGGTATCTCAGGGCAACAGATGAAAAATGACAGAATTTTGTAAAAGTAACAATATGAAGAGATTGTCTTTGAAATGCCCTGGAAAAGAAACTTTTAAAAGTTGGTTTCTCTCACCCACACACACCTTTGCCACAGGAAAATCAGTTTCTCTTCCCTTTTCCATTCCCAGTCTTCAGCCAATTTGAAAGGGGGTGACTGACACTGGCTAGACATGTTCAGTAGTGACATCAGACGCTTAGGATGAGACTAGCACCATCTCTAGTACATCTCTAGGAACATCATTTTAACATTTTCCCATTCTGAACAGCTTACACTACTACACGGTTAATAGCACCAGCAAATCTTTTGATCTATAATTTCTCAGTGCGTGAGCGGTTTATTACTAAAAATAATTAAAATTTGAAGTTTGTCCTTAAAGTAGGTGGCATTTTTTTTAGCTTGAACTGCTTTTTGAAAGCACTTGCCAGGCTTTTACAAAAACTGCTATGAAATGTTGCACATTATTTGCAACACACATATATTTTATTGGGCTAATTAAAAAAAAGAGTCAAAAGTCTTACCTATTAATATCTTGACCATTTTCTTAAAACTGGAGGTATCTTCCTGATTTGCAAGACAGAAATACTCAAATTCTGTAAGAATACAGTTTCCAAGGTCAAGCAGTATGAGCAGTAATCAGCACACAAAAGACAGACCCTGGGAAAGGTGTTGGCTTGCAGGGATTTCCATCATCGCACTCAGTTCCACTCAATTGTCCGGTTTTGTGTTGCTGCTTTGGCAATGACCATGGGGAAAATAAAATCCTCATCTTCTGTAGTCTGATTAATTATAGAAAAAGTCATTTAAGTTTACATATCCTGATAAATATTGTTACAAATTATTTTCAGCAGCCTACGCCTGTTTTTCCATGATAGTATTTTGGTTGGTTGGTTGGTTGGTTTTTCCAAACTCATCTCTCCTGAAGCACAGACTGGAAAACGGCAAGTCAGCCTGTGAGACAACATAATATCAAAGAGTATCTTGATAGCTATTTAGTTTCAATGGATGGTATGAAACCCAAGACAAAGGAAAGAGACAGTAGAAGACCCGCAATCTGGCTTCCTCAAACGTGCTGACACTGATAATAAAGCAAATGCGCACGCCATGGACAGAGGAGAAATTAAACAGAGAAATACGACTCAGAGCAACAATACAGTAACAGTCATATATAATATTCTTCCGCTTTCCACAGCATCATCTTGGAGACCAGTCTGCTCTCAGATTAGGGAGAAAGTAGAGGAACTTGCTTCATTTTGTAGCCATCAGTTTAAAAATCACAGCAAAGTCAAGGATTGAAAAACATGTCTGGAATTGTGGCCAGGGAATGGTGTTAGTTTATAGCTTCTGGTAAAACCTATTAGCAAATACCACCATTAGTGAGATAACTACAGAACAGCAATAGGTACCTTTTTTTTTTTTTTTTTTTTTGTCACATCTGTTAACTTTTTCTCTATTAATCTGTTAACTTTTTCTTTTTCCTGTCAGTCCCTTTGCAGATGGCTGCTGCCAGATTATCAGTTTCTTTGATACTCAGGAGGTGAAAGGGAGAGACAAAGGATCTTGGTAGTAAAGCAGCAAGCTTAAATGTAGAAACAAGCACCTTCAGAAGCATGGAAAGATAAAGTAGATTAAAATACAGATCTGGTAGTTCTAGACAATCATAAGGTATCTGGATTGAAATTAAAAACAACAAACAGCAACAACAAGAAAACACTAGTTAAGCTAGAAGTTTGAAAATAACCCTAGTTAAAATAAAAATTCAGATCAAAAGTATTTGCACTTGAAAATAACCATGTTACACTGCTACACATCACATACCTGATTTTGTAGTTAACACTTACAAACTTGCTGGGATTTCAAGGAGGTGTGAGTAACAAAATGGGAAAGATCTCTGCTTAAATGACAGGGCCACTCTCCTTCCAAAATCTGATGAGAAATATGCCACAGTTCTGGATATTCTGGGTTCATGATCAGGATTAAACAAGGAAATAGCACAAAAGACAGAGTACAGTCTGCAGTAAGCATGTTCTCTTCTAGAGAGGCCATTGGTCCAGGTCTCGAAGTTAATTCTTCTCCAGTTTACTCATTTTCTTGCCAAGTAGTGTTTTCTATGCTCTCTCTACACATAAAAATTTGATCTGCAGATAAAAGCAGAAGAATCCCAACTCCTGCCTAAAGCACCCTGCCCCATCCCTGAATCTCTCTGCTCTTCCAAAAATTGCTTTTGCCCATGTGCTTTATTTCTGTCCTAGATCTAATTAGGCAGATCCCTCCCAAACTGGGAAGATCGCAGAGCTTTTGAAGGATGTGAAACGCCTCCTCTGCCCTACAGAGTTTGCACCCTGAAATGTATGAACCTGCACCACAATATCGCAACCACACATTTTGCTTAATGCTGCAATGCTGCAAGTCAGAGCAACTTCCTAGCTGTTTACACTAGGATTTACTAAACTGTTGTTTGTACTCATCAATAGACTTGCATTTTCTGGCTTTCTCTACCAGCCGGCTTATCAATGGAACATGAAATCAGGCTAAAAAAAAAATACCCTTCAGTCCTCTTAATCTCTGTTTTTACAGCCTTAATCCAAATAGAACTTTGTTGAGCTTCAGCCTTTTGGGGACCGGCTGAGCTACAGATAAGCAGATCCCACCAGGGAACACCACTGGAATTAAAAAGCTGCTACTCCTTAGACTTGTTCCTCTTTACTGGAATACATTCAGACTGTTCCATCCATCTGTATAGTTCAGAGTCCACCCACAAATGCCACCTACTGCTACCACTAAAACAGATGTTTTCATTTGCTAAACTTGAAAAGCAATATCGTGTTTTAGAACCCACTTGACCTTCTCAACTGAAGAAAAGGTCAGCCAAAACTGATGATTTGCTGAGAACTAACAAATCTGAAGATTTAATACAGAGGGCATTTCACTAGTGACCCCTGTATGAAGTTCAAGTGAGTAAATTGATCTGCCGAGCACAAGCCGACAAGACAGCCTGAGCAATCCACTCCTTTTGCAAATGCAGCAAAAGAAAATTCTCCAGTAGTTCTTCGCCATCCTGTAGACTAAGCAGTAAATAGTAATTCTCATTCTATTTTTACTATCACAATATTACTCACAGGAGTGTTCTACTATTGTAAACTATATAGCAATGATTTAGTTATATCTCAATACTATGTAATACGTTTGCTAGACTGTTTTATTCCAGTGAAAATATGTCAGAAAATACATTGCACTTGAAACTTAACACAGAAAATGCAAACAGGGATAATATCTACGGATAAGTATAAATGTAAATCCTAATTGTATAACTTCCTAATGCAAATGTTAGCTGAGATGAAGCTGTTGGAATAAATACCTTGCCTACATATTATAAAGAAATATAGACTATTATAACATTATTCAGAAGAATATCTTATTCATATTTAATTATACATCTAGACTACTAATCTAGGACTGGTAATGACTGGTTAAGGCTTGACTTATTTAAGAAGTATTATTTGTTCATAACCAAATGATACATAGTGTGTTTGGCATTGTTGAAGAAGTTCCCTGTCCCAGCCTCGAGACTTGAAATGACATTGAAATTATCTACATGTATAAACGTGGGTGAGGGCTGAGAAAATTGCACGACTGCTTTCCAGAGATGATGTGCAGATTATTACATTTAAAGAATTCACCATAAAAGCCAATTCGAAGAATTAGAAGTCTACCATTTTCCACATTTTTTTACCTGGCAATTCTGGCATCCCTCTTGCAGCCTTTCCTCCCCTGGTTTCCAATGCTTTTATTCACATATGCAACATACTCCATAATCATTTAAACCCAGAAAGGTGAAGTTTGTGCTTTTTATTCTGAGGATTCATATCCGTAACCAAAATGATTATAAAAGGCATATGGCTCATTCCTCAGAAGGTATTGATTCCCATAATTAGTAGCTAACTACCTTTAAGGCTGTATTTAAAAGGCCATCAATTTGGCTGCACTAGACTACCCAACCAGTAGAGTTGGACAGAGTAGGCAACTTGCTCTGGGCTTTACATTCTTGCTTTCTTTAACTTTCAGCACCTCTTTCAACTTGCTGGCTATTTTTCTAACACCTTTTCATCTTAGGAACATCTCTATAGCTAGCTAGCTCTTTACACACTCCACAATTTAGTTTAGCCATTTATTCATCTTCCCCAAAGTCTGAATTCACAGTTGTGGTTCAGCTGCCTTTTTTCCACCAGATGATGCTTCTGTGACTCTGTACATAAATTCAGTAGGTAGAAAGAACATGTGGCTAGCATCATTCATATAGATAGAAAATATTCTGAGCCATTTAAAAATTGCTTTAAAAATGTGCTGCAAAGCTGTGAGAATAGAAGGAAAAAAAGAAGATTTTTTTTTTTTTTTAAAGTTAGCTTCAAATCCCAGGAGGCAAAGTGTATTGCAGGAGACTTTCTTCCTTTTTCAAGGATATGACACCTTCAGAAGTTTGGTAATTTGCTGGAGA
The DNA here is from genome assembly GCA_032273925.1 of Rhynchotus rufescens. Classification (NCBI taxonomy): domain Eukaryota; kingdom Metazoa; phylum Chordata; class Aves; order Tinamiformes; family Tinamidae; genus Rhynchotus; species Rhynchotus rufescens. The sequence goes on along the minus strand of JAVCKT010100005.1, from coordinate 11,974 downwards.
TATGACGGAATCTAGAAATGGCTGAAACAACTACAAAAACGGGCATTGCAAGATGGAAGGATTTCTGCAGCCACAAAGTTCATGATTCTCTGAGCTTTGATTTAGCTGACTCGGGCTGTCACAGCTGGGCAGCAAAATGACATGGTCACCATTAACTACAGCTTTTTCTGTTCTTTTTTTGTAGGTCTTGCAAAAAAGAACAAAAGTTCAGTATATAGCAAATGGTAAAGCTGGTATCATACAAGCTTAGGTAGAAACTCCGTACCTTAGGCCGACTGTCATAAAGAAAGAAATTACTGAGCCATCGAAGAAATAGTGTAAAAATGACAAGATTAGTGCCATACATGAAGGACAAAATACCATCAGACTGTCTGTGACACTGTGAAGGGACTACAATATTTAGCCTTTTGCTAAGGCAGATGAAAATACAGTGATCATTTGTAGACCTGAAAGCAAACATACTTTCCATAAATTGAGGCATTTAAGAAGTAATTGGCAATAATTGGTAAATTAATTCAAACTTTCTCCCAGAAGTATTCTTTTTGCTGGTAATACTTTATACTAAGATGTTCAGAGCTATATTTTCTGCCCATCAGAACTCATTACTTCATTATTGTTTCATTACTGAGTAGCACAAGAGCAACTATCATCATGTTACTAGTGTGGAAGGCAGAAATATTTTCCCCTCTTCTCCTCTACTTCATCGTTTTCACTCATGCTGTGTATGCAGACTCATATGCACAAATTCTGCAGCTTTCTGCTATCCAGTCCATTAACTAGCAGGTCCGTATAGCCCCTGCTTTAAATTTATCTTCTATTTTCACGATTTTCATATTTACCTAACTGTAAGTTTTTTCCTATTTAAAATACGCCCATTCTCTTGAAGTAGAGAGTGCCAAACAATACTAAATTCAACGTGATAAAATTCTGGACAAGAGAAAGTTTCTTTAACTCTGTGCCACCGCAGAACTTAGAGTAACAGCATATTTTGATTTCTCCTTAATCAATTTTTCATCCTCATTAGTCCCAATTCATTATCCTGCCTTTCCCAAATGTCTCAGAATTACAGTCATTTAATTCTGGGCACATTCTGTAAGACTCGCTTCCAACCCAGAAGCCCTTTTTCCTCTGTCTCTCTGATCAACTTTTTGTGCTGGATGTGTCTGTGTGTGCCTGTGCACATCACAGAAAAAGAGGATTTGATGTAACACAGGAAAACTGTTTATCCTCTTATTGCCTGATATAACATTTCTTACATGCAGCTGAACAGATGCTTACATTAATTTTTAAATGAATGTATTACACCCAAACCATACTAGCCTTGCAATAAACGTTAACCAGAGAAATAAACATTTGTTACACTTTCATAACACAAAATAGTTGTTTTCCCATTATGCAATTTAAGCGACATTAAGCACTTGCAAAGGACATAGTCTGCAGGCCTCGAGCCACTGGTAAGGCTGAATTCCTTATTCAGCACTGCTACACAGTTCTCACTTCATAAAAGGCTCCCAGCAAATTGCTGCAAATAAAGGCCACCTTGTTGCAGAATACTGTAGTCGTGTGTTTCCCCTTTCGATACAGTTAAGGACGCATCCTGAATAATAAGAGGCAACTTCTCAAAGGCAGCTACATTCGAACCAACAGCAGTAACTGAATTTTATAGATTCACACAAAAATGGAAATGTCACACGTGAATACAAGACGTGCGCGTACATCACATGCAATTCTGGCAAGTACATTAAAAATTACAGACACCCAAAGATACCCTATTGTTTTATAAACGACAAAATCTAGTACGGAAATTATAATGAAATATAATCTAACTGCATAACAATTCCATTTTTTAATCTCCAAGTGTACACATGCATGGTTTTCGTATAGCGTTTTTGAAAGAAATGCAATAGATTTCAATAGGTTGCAGCAGGACTGCCTTTACATTTACCAGTGGTGTACTGGCTTAAAAAATGGTAAGGCTACCACTGAATCCTCAGCCTTTCAGCTTAAGATACTATTAGAGGGGCCTTCAGTGTGATTTTTTTGTTTCGTTTTGTAGCAGAACCAAATTTTAGTCAATTAAGATTTTGTTTATTTTTGTTTGTTTGTTTTGTGGTTTATTTAAATCCAAAAACTACCACATTGTAATTTTTGTACTTCAACAACAAGAGCCTTCCCAACACAATTCATTTACTTCAAAGAAAATAAAATGGTGCGATAATAGCACGACTATGAAGAATAAAATCAAAGAAAAAGGTTGTTGTAGAAAACATGAGTGGAATAATAAGACTAAAACTGTGCATTACTTTAAAATGCCTAAATCAGAACAACAGAAAAGCCTTTTGTCTTTTATCCAGGAAGTCTGGCTATGTTTTGTACTACTTCTGAATATATCATACAAATTTGAAATGAACAGTGTAAGTAAGAGACGGTATATTGTGGCACTACAGATTAGATAAAAAGTCTGAACTGTTTCTGAGCTAAAAGCATCACTTTGATTTCCATTCTTCAAATAATAAATGCAAAAGTGCTGAGAAATAACAACTTCTGTAGGTGCCTCACCCGAAATGTCTTCTCTCCTGTCCTGTACATTTTCATGTTTTTCACCTGGTTTACTATTCCTTATGGAACAGCTTCAAGAACTTTTTTGTAAGAAGTGCTGCAGAACCCCACTGATCTTAGTATTGATAAATGTTTCCTGTGCATCTAAACTTTACTTGAAAAACTTTTATCCTCTTCCTCTGCATGTTTACTGCACCATGTACACCATCCTTCCAAGAAAAAAACAAGAAGTCACAAGTATCCTCCCTCTCTTGGTATTTCTTCTCACTTTTGTGATTCCTTCAGCATCTTATGAGTAGTAAACTAATTAGTAAAGGTCATGTAACAGATAATCTTTAAAGTAAATATTTAAATTATATCAGTACCTTAAGAGCATATGAGCTCAATGGACACCTAAACTTGGGAACACAATTACAGCAGTTCTTTGTGTTGCTCCATCATCCTTCCTTATATCTTCCTCCTTTTCTTTTTGAACACTGGCATAATTCTATCTATATCTTTTTTTGTTTGCTTATTTGGAACAGAGACATCAATTTCTGAATGAATTTATGAGTGTTGTTTAAGCAGAATTTGCACAGGAAAAACAGTAAAAGAAAAACCCAGCCTATTCTGTGTTTCTCCTACTCATAAAGCATCAAAGATAATTCATTTAATATATAAATCTGAAATGACTCACTATTTTATTATTCACTTTTATATTTCACTTTTTTGTTTTAGGAGAGTACAGCCATTTCTTTTGCACCTTTTACTTATTCCCTACTGGGGATTTTAGGGCCATATTTTATTCACCTGCAAGTTTTGATAACATTTCTCCTTTGTAATTGAATGAACAAATTTGTATGAAAAAAAAATATGTAAAATTCACCTGCACCAGTATTTGCAGCAGAAGTTAACTTTGAAATTTGATTCCCAGTCCTAACTTAGAGGGAATTTCAAGTACTAGGATGAAATATATTGAGTATATCAGAGTATATTTCATCTTTCAGAACACTTGTGCCAGTAAGGAGTCCCTATTGCTCAATTCACTACAAGCTGTTAAAACGCAGATTTAATTCTGCCAGCAAATGACTGTTTGTGGAATATTTTTTACCATTTCGATGCAGTATAAAATAATTCTTGTGGAGCTTTGCCATTCTCAAAAATTAGAAGGCTGGTCATCCTGGAAGAGTTCCAATCTTTCATTAAGCTTGGATAGTCACACAGATTCCTCCCAAGATTTTCATTTGTTCAGTATCAGTCAGGACCTCCTGCAAGGGCTCCCCAGGCACATTAGCTATGGTCTGCCTGAACTCCTCAGACTCTGTACACTATGTTTTATGGCAAAGAAAATTTACATATGATACATCACTTGCATGCTTTACATCTGCATCACTGGTTTTTGCTCAGGATCAGAATGTCCACAATGATCCTAAGTGTCCATACTTCGGATCAAAATGATTATAGTGCAGGTTAGTATGTACTGTTTTTTGGTGGATCACACTGAATCTGCATCACACCAAATTCCATCTCCACCTGCTTCGCCTCTTCATGCCCAAAGGAGAGTGAGGACAAGGAAACGGGAGGAGAGCAAGAGGTTTGGGCCGGCTCTCAGAGACAGAAACTGAGTGGCAAGATGCAGATGTGGCCTTTGGGATTTCTACCTTTGCTTTACTGACAGCTCAGCTCAGCGGTGTTACATTTTGAGCTCGGTGAATCACCATGTGCAGAGAAAACTGCTATCAGAAAATTTCAAGCCAGATGTGCTAATGGGATTGCAGTGCAGCCATTCATCATCATTCCCGAGCAGCCCTGAGGCCGCGCTACGGAGCCCACCAGGACTGCGCAGGATGCAGCGATAGCGCCTGAAGGAGGAACAGCGCTCATCTCCACCAGCTTACCATGGAAGCAGATAATTCTGATTAAGAGTAAGGAAAATGTACAGAGAATGGAAAAATGGGTGAATAACTCCCAAAGACTACAGGTATCTGCAGCAACTTGGTTAGGAAAGCTGGGTGCTAACAGCAGGCAACATAAGAGCAATGAAAGCAGCAAGGTGGGGGGCACTGGGTCTAGTGACGGGGACAGTGTAATGCACAGCTTTAGAAATCCATAAAACTGCAGAAAAGCATTAGCTCTGGCCCAGCTTCTGCAGCTGAAGTCTCTTTCTGGCTTGAGTCTCTCACTAGCAAGAGCAAACTGGCTCATCTTTGTCCCTACAAGTTGTTTTTCCCACCATCAGTCCACACTGCATGAGGTCTCGCTGGATAGTTTGACTGTCTCTGTAGCAATTCACTTTCCACTAATAAAAGTGTGATAAGGAGAAAAATTACTTATCTTTCTAAATGTCCTCTTTTTAAAAATTCTTTTGGAAGAGGAAATTACCAAACTTCTATAAAATTTAACATTTATAAATGGTGACATGAATTTAATCATTTCCTTAATGATATTTTTAACTTTTATTCCATACAGCTATAAAAGACAATTCTGCTATGCATTTTCACATCCTAACAATGCAATAATATTTTACTAGAATATATTGCTAGTAAATGTTGCTTAAATTGCCTTAATGTTGCTTAAAAAGAAACAGGATGTGATTTTCTTAGGACTGCTTACTATACTTGTGCACAAACTGCAACTGTGTCCAGCAATGAATAGTTGCTTGAGGGAAGGTTGCTTGATTAAGTCTAAATAATCAACTACAACAGAAGACGAGAACAAAGAAAAAAAGCTGTGAATTACTTAAATTATATTTCTGTTTCCGAATGTTAACAAAAGCTAGGTATTTTTTTTTTCATTTAATTGTACAAGATAACATCGAGCTGGATAGTGTGTGAACTGACATCAAACTGCCAGTCACTGAAATACTGATAATGGAGAATTAAGCCTTCCAGAAAATAGGAAGAAATTAGCTATATAATTTCAACAACCATCATAAACCATGCTCTCCTGAGCAGAGAAGACCGGAATAAATCAAGAGATCTTGGATCCAAGATCTATCATGGATCTATAGATCCTGAAGAATAGCCAGAATTAACAGATACAACTCAGGATACATCTTAGGCATCTCTCTCCAGAGACACCAATGTCCAATTAGACTAATATTATTTTTGTACCTCTATATGCAACCAGAGTTATATGCAATTAAAAGTCCAAATGAAAATGGAGTCACGTAATCCTCAGTGAGATACACTCCAAAAGGGAACATTACCCTTCTACTTTTCACACTTCTGCATTTTGGATTATTTTGCTAATTCCTTTCCCCCCCTCCCCTTTTCTCTTCTTATTTAATGGAGGCAGATATACGACATTTCAAAATCCCAAAGTGAATAAGAATGAGGTCTGGGAGTTATCACAATAACTCTTGGCATTTTAAAAACTGCAGACAGATAAAACTCTCCCAGTTCTCTGGTAGCAGACCTGCTGAGACAAGGGATCCCGAGAGGTCCCTTCCAGCCCACAGCTCCATGAATACACAAAAACAGAGCCCTCCAGAAATCAGTGACTGAATTTGGACCCAGTCCCTGGATCCAAAGTCGGATAATTGCAAGAATGGAGGTAGAAACCTGGGACTAAGGCAGGAAGAGTGGGACTTCCCATTTTGCCAGCTCTCATGAGTCAAATTAAAGATTTCACAAAGTTGTATTTTTAAAGCACACAGTTGTCTTGGCGTTGTTCAACAAATTGTCAAGTAAGCATATTGAAATCTTCCTCTGGGCACAGAAGAAAAATGGGGATGGGAGCCTGGGAAAGGGAAAGAGGGATGGAGGAAGAGAAGGAGCAAAAGACCCAGCCTGTATGCCAATGTGAACCTCATATTACTGCTAGATCTGTGACACAAATACCAAACTGCAGTCATCATATTACCAAATTCCAGTTATTTGAAGGTTAAAAAAAAAAGACTTGATAATATTGTAATAACCAAAAATATCACTCACCACAAACTACACATTGAAATATCATATGCCATATCACATGCCTAAAAATATATGATTTCTTCACATACTAAGTGAGCAAAGATTTGTATCTATAAGTCTCAAAAGGAAAATTTAAGATGGAGTCCAGTAGCTGACTTAAGAGTAATATTTACACTGCCAAATACAGTATCTTGCAAGGAAGAAATCTGTCAGACATCAGTACTTTGGGAAATAAAAATGCAAGTACACAAAAACTAATTAACCAAGAATATTACTTATGGAGGTTCTAGATACCTAAAGTGTAAGTCAATCAAAAAAGAAATTTTCCCTATTATCAAGCTGTTCTTGATATATATATATATATATATATATATATATATATATAAAATCTATACCAGGTTCTTGTAGCTTCTTTTGATGCTTCTTCTGCTGTCAGGAATTACATATTGGACTCTACAGATGATTGGACTCGCTTCATAGGTCAGTTCTTATCTGATCAGCAAGAAATATGGATAATGAAAAATAAATCACTAACAACTAAGACACGATATAAATCAGATCATATTGACAACTCTGGGTAAGAAAATCAAGCAGAAGAAAATCCAAGAACAGGATTAAGAAAATATAGAGTTGCTGCTGAGCCAACTATTGCACCCTTGGGAAGCCAGATCAGGGAATGTGAACACACTACATTAAATCAAGAGATATCTTCACATTTGAGAGCGCTGTCCTTACTAGTTCACCAGCGCAGAAAGTATTCATTAACAAAGGCACCGTTCATTCATAATACCATGCTCTCCAAGACAACTGGGATACCATAAGACTACTCACAAACCACAATTTCTTTATTATGAGAGAATAAGGATAAATCCTAGGTTCTCTTGGAGTTAGATTTTTTTCCTGGTTGCAAAATACAGAGGAGCAGAGAGGACGGTACTGGGTGACAGGAGCAGAGATGGTGATTCAGGACTGATCATGGAAACTAGGCAGTGATCCCAGCTGAACTACTCTGCTGAAAGAGGCGGCCAGGTTTACCTACGTTGTACCTAACCCAAAACTCCCTCTTATCAAAGAGGGTTCACCCATCATACGCGTATCCTGTTTCAAATGTCTTTGCTTGTCAACTCAGAGCTCTCAGGGGCTGTGGGGCATCCATTGTCCTCAACAGGTACCACGCACTTGCTCACCAGCTTCCCCACTGCAGTGTCCCTTTCCTTCCAGCTGTCCTCCCTTCCTGGTACTTGCCCATGAGCATTTCTCCTCTGCTCATCCGCCTCCCAGACACTCACAAGCTGCGACTGAGAGGAAAATGCTCTCCACACAGCTGATGCAACAGCCACATTCACCTCATAACTTCCTTCTCCCAAGTCTCGCTCAACACCAGCTCCTGCGAGATTTTCAGAAACTGGTTCCTGGCCTCTACTTATGATAAATTCCCTCCATTAGCCCTCCAAAGAGAGGAAGTAGGAGAAAAATCAATGACTGTCTCCAGAAAAAAAAAAAAAAAAAAATGATGGATGCATGGAACCTCTACCTTGGACTTCCTTGTAATAAGCATTATGTCTTTTGGACAGATGAATTAGTAGAAAGGTTAGCAATTTCAGAATGGCTGAATTTGAAAAAGAAAACTTTCAACTAACAAAAAATATTGTTTTACAATTAAGGTTTTTGATTTAAGCATTTATGATTAATAATGAAAAGCATTATTTTTTAAATGATGGCTTGGTCAGATTGTTTTTCAAAGTTTTATTTTTAAGGACATTTTTCAACTAGGCTGCCCTATTTTGTTTTCAGTAGAGAAGCTGAATGGACTTTTTGTTTGTTTTCCTGACAAACAACATTCTATATCCAACAAGAAAAATAAGTCTCCTCCCCACAACCCTTCCATTAGTATCAAAAACCGCATTATTTACACAGCCTTACCTATGACAGTAATATATAGAACCTGTCAATACACACCATTTGTAACAAGAAGGACCTGCCACTATGCACTATTTCCAAGCTTTAAAATCCTTTTGAAACATTTGCTGAAAGCAATTACCAAAAAGTATTTGGTTTAAAAAACAAAACAAACAAAGTCTTCTCATCAGTTAGTGGAGAAGGAAGGGAAATAAAAAAATCTATATTAACAACTAATCTCCTGCCAGTTTTAACTCAAAATGACAACTTTTAAATGACAGAGTGCCTGGCAGAATCAGAAAGTTGCTATTTCATTTGGTTCTTCTGCAGTATTTGAAAAAATTATTTCAAATATCACCCCAGAAAGTATGCTTGAAGTACTTGAAAGTATCTAGTATGAGTTGAGTAGGTATGAAAAGTGATCATTTTACAATCTCCTAGAATGGTCTTATTCCTTGCAAACATCACTGTTCCAGAGAAGGTAGGATTTTCCTAAAATCAAGTAACTTCCTATCCCATATTTAGGTAAGACTGCTTTTACAACTAGGAGCCTCACTGATTTCATATATGTACATCTGCAGATTCTATATGACAGTTAAAGGAGAAATGCTGATGACAATTTCCTTAGCAATTCCATTTATACCTGTTAGTAAACACATCAGAGCTCACTCAGTCCGATCATTTTAAAGCAGGTTCAATGCATCAAAATAGACCCAAGATAATGATCAAGTTGATTTAACACTTCTGTTGTTTATGAATTTCTTCTGCACCAAAATGACTACATTTGTAGTCACTGGTGATATATTCACCTATGGACACATTGCCCAGAAATCTCAGCTATGAAGAATAAAAGAGCTGGGGAACAATGCATTTGCAGCTAATGCAAGATGATAACCTGGATATTGATTCATCTACATCAGAATCTTCTCACTATGAATTAAATCACATTATTATGAAGAACAACTTGGCCAATATTCATGTTGTGTAAAGTAGAGATATAACGTCACAACTTCATGATTAACTGAGCTTACTATTTATGCCAAGCTAAAAACCAACAGAGAGGTAAAAAGATCCATCCAAGTTTTCTTTTTATTCTTGTCTATAACAATAGAAAGATGAGAACAAATATAGCCAATTTATCAAGCAATAAATACAAAAAAATAGTAATAATGATTGATATTTTAGCATGTTTTAAGAGTTATTTTGGTGTAGTCTAGATTATTCAGTAAGGATTTGTCCACAAAACACGCATCCATAATATTTTACTTAAAAATCAAAGTAAGAATTGAAGCAATTAGGTAGATTGTTTGTATTTGCCTTGAAGTGGAGATAATTTATTTAGTTGATTACAAGAACAGCAATCATTTGAAAACAAATGAAAGGCATTAAACACCTAGATTTCTATATTGTCCAAGATATGAGAAATCTGACAAGACATGTCTGCTCAAAAATGTCATGTGTTAATCAGTAAAAGAATTGTTTATTTTCAAACGTAAAGAGGACAATATTGAACAAACAAATGTGAACAAGAAGGAAAAAACAACTTTTCAAAAGAATCAGTGATTATCAAGCTTGGTCTCTTCATCACAGAAACGACACTTAAGATTATATTTTAAAATGACATGAAGAAAAGAGTAAACTGGAAAATGAATAGAGAAAAGAAAAACTACTATATTGTTTTTCAAAACTATTATTTTGAAAGAAGAAATTTCAATCCAAGTAAACCAATAGTTTACATTTTACATTAAATTAGCAAGTGATCAATAATAAATAACAGAATGCCTTCTCTACAGAGAAAGGCAATTTTACTGATATTTCTAAAAAAGAAACAATTTCAGACTGTTACAAAAAGGAGACAAGATAGAAAAGAATATTCATTTATAAAGAAGCAAGTATTTCTAAAGAGTCTATCATAACTGTAACTGACAGCTGTGGTACAGGATGTATAGCAATTTGAAAAAGATATTGAAGGACTGCATCATTTTTCATGGAAGGAACAGATTAAGAGAGGAAATGCTTAAGAGAAATACAACCAATCACTTTATCACTAGGAACAAGAAAAGACCTTTGTAAGTGCCAAAGGCAAGAAGCTGAAGAGGCAAAGCTGTACCTCCAGAGTATGACAAAGGCTGAAAGTACTTACCAGCTTCAGAAAATGTCTGGTTTATTCTTTAGCAAAATAAATAAATAATAAAGAAGCACAGCAGATAAACTCTGTTTCAACAGTTATGACTGAAATGATATTTACAAACAGAAGATAGAAAGCCTGACTGAAGAAAGAAACTAGGTGTTTTTACTGAATAGACCTCAGTCTAACACATATACTGATGACAGCCTGGTTTTCATTATGTTTCCAGCAAGAAAAATCAGCACACTATTTTTCATTAAGGAAACGCTCAGGATGGAAACATAAAGAAGGTTGATTTGACAGAAATCCATGATAAGAAATTTGCTGAGAATCTCAATTTACGATTCCTCTGGAATATGCTATCATAGTTGCTTTCTTTGCTACAAAAATACACAACTCTCTTGAGAAAGAGAGTATAATAAAGCCTTGGACCTCTAAACCACAACAAAGGAAAGAAGATATTTCAACAGTACAAGAAAGCAAGATATTGAATAGTAGAAAAGAGAAAATATGGTTGTGTAATAATGGTTAAAAAAAAAGAAGCACTGATCAACAGACACACATTAGTATGAAACATGGTACCTGTATTAAAGGAAAGCAGATATTTCATACTCTTAAATTGAGATCAAATATTGAATTTCATGTGCACAACTTGAAATTTTCAAAGCACCTAGTCAGGATAACTAGACTAATTTCTGCCAGATGTCATTCATTGTCATAGATTTGAGTTCTAGATTGATTTGGTGTTGAAACAAGAGATCGTTATATTTGACTCTAACATTCTTTACCGAGGTGAATAAGTACCTACCAGCATCTCCCTAAACCCCAGAAGACGGCAGGAATGCTTCATAGTGGAGATGAGAAGGCAATGCAAGGAAATCAGGATTGTTGATTGGTGGAGGACAGAAAGGAGGACAGCATTTAGAGAGTAGGGTATAGAGTATATACAGGAATACAGGAATAGTGCTCCTAACTATTACTCTGGAAGAAGATTATAGGAAAAAAAACGTATTTCATATAAAAGGGAGAGGGTTTCTCAAGTTTGGTAAGTAAACACTGCTTGAGCAACCAGTGGACAGCAATAGTAATATGAAGAGCAACGTATATTTGGGAATGATTTTGTTCTGCATTAACCTCCCTAGATATAGTTACTATAGTATCCCAATGTGAATAGACTTAAAAACTTACAAAAATCAGAGCATAAATCTGTACTCTTCTGTTTCTAGAAGATTTCTGATCTGGAATTTCAATGATTATTGTTAAGAAAGGCTATTCTGTTTAAAGGTCTTATGGAACATTTATTAGCCCTCTCACTAGATTATATTACATTAAAAACCTTTCATGGCTCCTTAACAAGATTCTTTTCTTAAATGGTAAAGTCTTTCACACAGTTCTTTGACCTTCAAGTAATTTCAGGTAAGATACACAAATGACACTTTATATAAGTCCTATAAAGAACTAGGAATAGAGATTGCAATCATGTTAAAAGTTTAAG
>JAVCKT010099892.1:4946-20332 GCA_032273925.1 Rhynchotus rufescens | reverse complement strand
TGCCAGCTGTAGATTGGAATTTAATATTAAAAATAAATAGCAAGTCAAATCACCCCGGGATAACTGCTTGCAGCACTTCGAGACCATTTGCCATCCTAAGAGAAATACGCCAAAGTTATTCGATTAAAAAACTACGGTCTCTCCCCACATCAAAGCACCACAACTTGTCATCAGTGCAGAATCAAGACACGTAATGAGCCTTCATACACAGTGACTCAAACTCTTTGTTGTGCCACAGCCACAGGTAATTCAGGCTGCATGGGACCTTGGGACCGGACTGGCAAGTCCAGCTCCCTCAGCCTCCACTCACAGGACAGGTACTCCAGCCCCAACCGCCTTGGTGGCCTCAGGTGACCTTACACCAGTTTGTGGACATATTTCTTGTACTGGGGGGTCCAAAATTGGACGCTGTGCTCAAGACGTGGTCTAACAAATCAAGCAGCATAATCCCATCCTCTGCCTACTGGCTGCGCTCCCACTAATGCAGCCCAGGGTGCTGTCAGCCGCTGCCAGGCACACCACGGCCCACGTCCAGCTCGCTGCCCACCGGCACCCTCAGGGTGTCCCCATCCACCGACTGTCACTTTACCACAGCGGGCAGTCACGCTGGGCAGGCGTGATGTGCTCCTAGTAAATTCATGCTGACTGTTCCCGGCCACCACCTTGTCCTCCGTGTGCCAAGAAATGTGATCCAAGATGATGTGCTCGCTGGTTTTCTCAGTCCCGGATGTGAGGCTGACCAGGCCGCACTTTTCCAAAGGCTGGGATGCAGCTACATCTGGATTTTATGTATGGATATGTATGGATTCATGTAAAGTCATCTTTATTATAAAGTAAGATCAGTCCTTTATATCCTTTTTAATGTCAGTACCATAAAATCACATTTTTTTTTAGCTAGCAGGCCAAATTTTCATTTCTCTTAATTTCAGTTGTATGCACCACAATTGGAGTTGCCACCATATGTGAAGTTACTCTACATTCTCAAATACATAAATATGCTTTACATACAGACCAGATTCTGGAATCTCTACTAAAGAAAAAAAAATGCCATTCAGCTAAGAAAAATACTGCAGTAATTGTGTTTTTTGCAAAGTATGGAGCACAACAAAAGATAATATTTTTTCATTCTCCCTACCTATACACTCAGACATTTGTCTTCCATGAACAGTTCTCTTGTGTTCCTGTGGCAACGCATTGTTTATATGAAGAAAGTAATACTGTTTTGGAAAACAATTTTACTGGTGCACATGGCCAAGCCATGACCAAGCTATTCGCCAAGACAGACAAGGCCAGGACTAAGGTTAGAAACAGTACTGGCAACTGTGCTGGACGTGGATGTACAGACACCCAGTCTTATGGAAGCCAATGGCAAAAGGCAGCACTTGCATTTGTATTTTGTGCTTGAATAAAGCAATAAGGATGGAAATACCAGGACTAATTTACAGCTAGGGCTTAATTCCGTAACTCAGATTTTTTTGAAAGTTATCTATACAATCAAATGGTCTGCAACTTTAGCAAAATCATATATCTACATGTTGTGAAATATATGTTTAAAGTTTATTCAACTTACAGCTACATGATGGTTGCCTGAACCTACCACCAACATTATATTCCCTTTTGTGCTTTTTAAAGGGACATCAAATTTAAAATTACCATTGACTAAAAGATTCAATCTATAATTTACAACATAAATTATAGTTTATGTAGGCCTTTAGTTCAGTCACAGGTAAGTCCGTAAGTCCTAAAATGAGAGGCAGTTGTAGAACTAGAAATTCTTTAAGCTGATTTATTTGTAATTGACTAGTTTTCATGCTGATTGTGCCCTGTAAGATCTGATTAAGCGAATTCATTACCATTTATAATTTTGTGACGGCACTTTGGAGATTCCAGCTAGGGAAATTATAACAGTCTAATCAAGGAATGCAAAAAGAATATAAAACATTTAAGGAAAGAAAAAAAAAGTAAAATAACTCTAATAATGACAATATTTTAAAAAGTGTCTCTCCTTGAGCTTCAGATGTACAACTGTAAGTTTCCACGAGTAAGTACTTAACAAAAGTTCTTATCAAATTGTCCCTTACTATGGAGCAGCCAATCATACAAGATTCCTCAATTAGGATCCTTTGTTATGGTCTCCCACATGGGAACATGTTTCTCTAGAAATGAAGGGCAGTGATGCCCAGAAACACAATGTCTTCGAGAATATCTATTTTTCTGTAAGAGTGGGAACTGGTGTGACCACATGAGAAGTATCCTTCCCTTTACGTAATTTCCAACTATATTGCCAGTGACATACTTCCACACATGTGGAAAACCGTGGCAATTCCTAAGCATGTCTCCTTTTGGAATAACTGCTGCTGATGCTTCCAAGCTGCTACCTCAGTGTAAGGGGAGACCATCTAATGCCACCGTGTGAAGAAGAGTCATTAAACCCATCATGTGAACCAAATCCTTCAGGACATGTCCATTAATGAGATTTTTTAGTGAAGCCACTCTCTGCTCTGCTGCCTGCAGGAGTGAATGAGGCAGAAAGATAGAAAGCTATGAAATTCGTAAAAATATTTTGTTCAATTCACACTTTTCAAGGAAATGAACACTGAAAATTCACCACTAGGTTTTATGTCTACCTCGAGTTCTCCTAGACAGCTATGGGGTCTGCTTTATGGTGTTTCTACGTTTGCCCTCACAAGCTGCCTCACCTCAAAAATGCTCCCCAGATCTTACCAAATTTGAACTCTTCTGATCACTTTCTCAGCCACACACTGACAGAAACACCACCAGCCCATCAGACCATCTCACTCCCCTTCTGCAATGCAGCTCTTACTAAAAGATACACTGATAAAATGCACTCATGACCCTACGAGAAACACAGAGAACCAGGATCTTGGGACTCGCATCTCCATAACTACTCAAAGCACACAAAGAAGAAAGGAATGTTTACAAACTATATCAAACATCACTGTCATACTGGCTCTCTCTACAAGACAGCACGGCATGCTCAGTCACGAATAACTACTTTTCACATCTGCAGTGATTGCAACTGCCATGAATATAAATGGGAAAGGATGACAAAAAAAACGCAAACTAAGTCACAACAATAGATTCTAGATCTTGGCCTTAAAAGGTAAGCAAACTTAAGGGTGAGCAAGGCCATTACACTATCACATCCAAATTTTATGCAACTATTTTATTCATGCTTCAGACTTGTTTGAAAAGTAGTTCAGCCATATACTGGTAAGGTCTTTATATTTCTGATCAACAGTTTGGTAATACAAAATGTGTTTTTTTCCCTAGCTCTTAAGAAATGGTTAAAATAATGCCTTTCCCAAGGCACCTTTTCTCCATTCTGTAGTCTACTCAAAATATAAGCATCATTTCCCAGGGAGTGAATGGATTATTTTGGTCATGTCACAGACTAATCACGAGCATGTCATTTGCTTGACTCTGGGAAAAACTTGCAATTACAACTGGAAACTCATTTGTACATTTAAAGTAATAAAACATTCCTTCATATCAACTCATCCCAATCACAAACTACAACTCTTAAAAATCCAAAGACATGCACCTATTTTTGTATCTTTCTCTCTCTTCCCTAATTAGCACCAGTATTTTTCTTTCATAACTATTGGCACTAGTCACACAAGCCAACAGGTATGTTAAATTAGTGTATTCACTAGGAAAAGCAAGAGCACTGTTATGTGTGATGACCAAAGTTAACCCCATCTCCCACCCTTCTTCACTACACTTAAGGTGCATATTCTCCTAGTCTGAGATTGTTTTTGTAATCCACCCAGTACTATAAAGCAAGGATGAAAAACCCTTTCTTTAAGATCCAAAGCATCTTTTTCAAGAACTTTTGACCACCTATTTATTAAAATATACCTTACCAAAATCCAGCACAGTTGAAGTCATAGGCCATACCTGTGGGCTGCCCACTTTATTTTAGCAAGGGCACTGAGCATCCCTCCCACCACAGCTTCCCTCCCATGTCAGTCAGTTACCCTCTCTCACACCCGTCTCATTTAAAAATCAATCCTTTGATATTTATTATAAGAAAAAAAGAGAGAAAAAGAAGAAAAGTCAGGCACACGTACTTAAAAGATTTTTCTATAAAATTAGTTTGGCGCACTTACCTGTTAAAATAAAGGAGAGAGCAACTGTGACAAGATCACCAGAATCTAGGTATCTCTCATTTCAGACTCCTGTAAAAGGCACAGAAAGACATAAAAAGCCTGACATATGGAGAAAGTGCAACAGCCACTGCACCTAAAAATCTATAAAAGAGAAATGCTCACAGCAAAAAGGGGATTTTGACATGTTAATTTGCGCGGAGGGCAAGTTTATCATGTTACCCATTTGCAACCTATTCATCAAGCTGTAACACAAATATTACACACAACCTCCCAAGAGCAGAGCTTCATTTACTGTATTGACTTCAGTGTGCTGCCAGTGGCATCAAACCAGTGCTAAGGCAGAAGAACAGACCCTCTGGGTTACCAAGAGGGACATCATTACAGGCCACATGTGACAGGAAGCTGCTGCAAAAGCTGCTTCTTGGCTGTTTCGCAGGACCACTTTGCTCATTCCAGAATCTGAGGACAGTACTGAAGGTGATACTAGAATTACCCAAGGATAAGTCGGTGAATATCACAGGATGAGCACTGCACCACTTACAACAATATAAAACCAAAATTCACCTGAAATTCACCTCTTCTCACTCAATGCTTTATTTTCTGTTGTGTGCTAAGCCAGTCATATACACACCAGTAGTTAAATACACTTCCAGCAAACAAAAAGTACATTCTTTACAGTCAAGTTGTGACACATTTTACTAAAAACAAACAAATCTATCCCAAAAGTTTTGAAATGGAAGAAAACACTTAGAAATCTCCCTCAAGCACCTGCATAATTCTGCACAACTATTTTATAGCCAGATTACATAAAACAATTTACATAGCTCATTATGGGAAGTGTTCTTATTTTTAACTATATAGAAGTTGCATTTCAGATGAATTTTAGTAGACTTTAGAGTAGGAAATACCAATGTGATCTCTGCAATCATCAATTTCCTTGGAAAGGTAAATCCGAAAGGATTATTAGCCATTTCTCAGAAGGCAAAACCAAGAATCCTTATAATGAAATAAGATAGGCTGAAGATAGGTGAAATAAGATAGGTAAAAAGCAAAGCAAAAAGTAAGTGTTTTGCCCACATAATACAGCTAAGCTGTAACATTCGTCTTTAAGAGATGATGTAGAAGTTAAAGTAGAAACAGGATCAAAAGCAATTAAGAAAAAAAAATGTTATTGCTCTGAAGGCTTTTTAGACACAAAGAGCACTAGTTCAGGAAACCCTAAACCAAAGCAGCTGCAAATATGTATAGTGAAGAGTATCACAGGACTCCCTGCTTAACATTTAATAGCCAGAAAAGCAATCCTGTGCTGGACAGACTTCTGGACTAATCAGATATGGCTATTCTTCAGCAGGATAAAATGGAAACCAGGGGCTGTTTCAAGCACTTCAGCCTACTGTTCTGAGGCAAAAGTCTTCAGAGATTTTTAGCCCACACAATCATGATCAGTGGACTGGAAAACTGATCTCAAATGCTGACACACATGCTCGACCTATTCCAAAATATACACTCCGTTGGTTTGGGGGAAAACATATAGCTTGGCCAATGGTTGGATAGATATTCCTAGGATTAGTAAAGATATATGCAGAGTAACAGTGTGAACATTACACAAACATTTGAGGATTTTGTTATTATACACTGCAAACAGCAAAAGCAATATTCATGTTAAGCATTCAGCTACTAAATATCTCACACAAACAAAGGCTACAGATACCCAACACATGAAAAATTCTCATGTTTCTCCTTTCTCATAAAACAGGCAATAACTCAAAGGTTTTGCTCTTCAAGTCTATTTTTTTCTCATTAGAAAAATTACTTACCAGCAACATGACTCTTATTTTGGTCATTAACTTATTTTTCAGACTGCTTTGCTGAGTTAACTCTAAGGGTGAGAAAAACATGAACAAAAACCAGCTGTCTGCAAAGAGCAAAAACTATTTATATGGGAGCGTTTGCATGTTGCCTTCATTGAAAGCAAATTAAATGGTGCCTATCCTAGAGCATCTTAATGAGGGAGGAGTACAGTTCTGCCCTGTTCAGACAGAAGTATTTTCTTAATAACACCTGTCTGCAGACAAAAATCCTTCTCTTCCTCCCATCAAAAGCACAGGGCCACTAAAACAGAGGTGTTTACATCCTTTGAGCTGCCAATTTCCCCATCCCAAAAATCTCTGCTGTGAAATCCCAGGTTGCTCCCACAGGCTTTCCCTGCTGCAACACATTTCCCTTCCTGATGCTCCTTTTCTCCGTAGCCAGGCAAGACAGCTTGACCATGTGGGGGCTGCTTCAGAGCTGTGACTGCTTCAGAGCATGACTGTTCCTCATACAACACACAATCTGACAGGCAGCTGCTGATCTTATGCTTTTCCTTCTGTGGGAGCACTAATTTGTGTGTCTCTTGCATCTAATCATTGGTTTATACAACCAGGTTTGCAGGGACATAAAACTTTTGAGATCTCTATTCCTTTGTAAAATTGAGCTGAAGATGAGCAATAAATTCAAAAGCTATTAAAAAGCAGAAGGAGAGAAATAAGGGAGAATGGACTGATAGCATAGTCACAAAAGTCATTTTCCTTAATAAAAACTAAAAAAAAACCCACCCACACAAGCACACCTACAAAACCACAACTGCTCTGCAAGGCAGCACACCGAGACACATGATAAGTGAAGGTGCAACTAATGTGCTGTCTAGTGAGGAGACCCGACACTTCTGCGCTGCGCAGCACATCTCCAGTAACATGGTTCACAGAGCAGTATACGACAGGCACGCAGTATTTATAGTGCTTGCCTGGCTCCTCAGCGCTGCTCCTTTCCCTGGGGTGGAGGAGCCGGGATGCTCTGCTCGCCATGCACGGCCCAGGGCAGCCGCTTCCACCGCGTGAGGAGCTCTGGTTTGCACCGGAGAGCTGCAAACAAGCAGTTCCACAAGGACACGGGTCAAGTTCTCACTCAAATTTGGCAAGCTTTACGATTTCCAGTATTTGTAAGAATCCTAACTAGTGGAATGCACATATCAGAATTTTCGCTTTTTTTTTTTGTTAGTATAGTAATGTCTATACTTAATGAACTGTTTATATGGGGAGTTATCTTGTTTGTGGGCATTTCCCTGAGGTTGTGCAATTACGTGCTCATTCAGCAAAGTTACTTGTTAACTAATAAGAGCAAAGCTAAAGTAAACTCAGCTACTGGGCAGACAAGGCATGCCCATGAGCTCTCTGCAGACAAGCAAGCATTCTTCCTGCCAGCACGAATCACCCAAAAAAGAAAAAGCCAGCAAAAAGACTGCACAACCACATTGGCAAACTTAAGTGATTATTTCTGAATAACTTATTAACACGATTTCAGTACCATAGTAACCCCAGTTTCTGCTCTGAACTGATTCCCAGATGAGCAGCCAGCTTAGCTGCACAGCTGCCTGCATGGCCATAGAGACACCCATCCCTTTGAATTTGTGAGGAGGGCAGAAAAAGTGAACCAGCCAAAAAAAAAAAAAAAAAAACCCACAAAATGAAGCCTCTGGGAACATTTGACTGAAGGTTTAGCATGTTTTAATCAACACAATTTAAAATAACATATTTAATTAATTTATCTCATCTTTTATGAACAAAAACAGGCCTGACCATCTATAGAATATTCACTGTCACAGCACCTTAAGGGTTTCTTTACTGTTTTCATGCACACGTGAATATCTGCAAATGCTTCACCTTAAAGGACCTTGCTTGCACATAAGCAGCTTTTTAAATTAAACATGATTTATATGGGACAACTCCAGTAAGTTTTAGTTACGGTCTATAGAATGTGAAGACAAGAACAGTTCATGTGAATACAGACTACACTATTTGCTTTAAAAAGAGGAAAAAAAAAAGCAAGCAAGCAATTTATGCTAAGATACTAACATAAAAGTACTAACTGCTGTTTTAACAGTGCGCTCATATAATTTTGAGTGATGAAGGCTCTGTAAGACTATACACAGTCCATTACTTTAGTGATACTCAGAGACTCCCAGGCGTCTTTAATACTAACAGACCCCAAACACACACACTGAATGCTGCAATGTCTTTTCTATGTTAAACGAACACCCCAGATGCTGAGATAAGTACTAGTACCAAGACTGTACATGATGCTGCTTGAGAGGGGCTTAAAAAGCAAACCTGATTTATTCAATTCTAGCTCAATAAAGAAGGAAGTGGCAGGCTGAAAATTCAAGTTTGCCAAGGAAGGAGTTGTTAGAGATTTTATAAGACTACTAGCATTCAATTCTGCCTTTATCTAAAACTAGAGAGAAAAAAAAACTTAAGAAGGCAGAATTGTAATGCAAAGAGAAACAAGAATCAAGAAAGTAGTATGGAAAAGGTAGTTATTTTGTCCATCAGGCAAGACCATAGCTATGCATCTGTTTTAAAATTCAGAAGAAAAAGAGCTCTATATGGACCTTTTTAGAACTAAATATGAAATCTACAGCTGCCTGAGTACTTAGTGAATTCATGTATTTGTCATTCTCTTGCTTTTTTGTTATGCTCTACTACTCTCATCTTTTTTTTTTTCCAGCAGGCCAAACATAATGACTAAAATACTTGCATTTTGTGTTAACAGAGAATGGTCTTCAAAATATCGGATGCTTTGTTTCTTCAAATTAGTCACTATTTATAGCAGCAAGCTTGTATCAGCAACAGAATTAAGTTAAATTTCTGCCCAAGTACAGACATGTATATGCGAATTTCATTTACATTTCAGACATGAGGAGAATTTTTGCATCCCTACGCATTCTCTCTAATCAAAGACACTTAAGAGATATAGGAAAAAAGGCAGCATCAAGAATTTAGGGAGCAGAATACACTGGAAAGAGACAGATTAATCAAAAGTTATAGATGTTCTACTCAAGTATAAAGCAGGTGTTGAAAACAGCATCCTTATTCCCCTCTTTGCATCCAGACACCGAACAGCGTCTTCTACCTCTGCACTTGGTGGAGGGAGGACAAGTCCAGGGCGCAAAGTCATGAGCTGAACATGATCCTACCTGTGTGAGCAGAGCTTGGTCACCTCAGGGGCCAGCTGGGCAGGTCCAGCCCGTTTCTGTGACCAGCTGTGCCTGGGATATGCAGCAGCAAACAGGACCAAATAGGAGCTAGCTCCTCTTTCCCAATGTGCTGTGTGGCACTTCATGACCCTCCACTTGGACCTGCATTACAGCTGACTTAAGGCTCCCGGTCCTTTTTAAGCCTGTTTTCAAAATACTTAGCAAACTGAACAGTTGCTACCTCATGTAATAGTTTTGACCTGTGTGCAAGCCGCTGCTCTCTGCCACGAGGCCATGCATAATGCAGGACGAGCAGCACCAAGGCTGTGGGAGGAAGGCTGGCGCATCCCTTGCTGCAGCTCTGGGCCATGGCTCGCGGCTGCTCCCCACCGCCAAGGCTGCCCACTGCTGATCCGCAGGTCACCTCGGACCCCTGCATTCAAAGTCAAAGGGGCCTGTGGTGTGGGCTTAGTGCGATGGCACGAGACAGAGCGACGTTTCTCAGCGATGTCTCCGTCAGCCTGAGCCAACGCTCAGAATGCCCCAGCCCCGACCCAAAAGTCAATGAGCTCATACAAACACAACTCTCTCAGGGCCCACACCGTTTCAAACTTCACCATAACTTAGCTGAACTCGAGCAGAATTCAGCCCTGCCACGCGAACATTCCCCACTTTCAAGCAGAAAACAAAATATTTACTTTCCGCTTTAAGCAAGCAGAGCCCGGATGCCACCCGAGCGCGGCGGGCTCCCGTGCAGCAGTGCTGCTCAGAGAGCCGTGCAGCACTTCCCATCCGAGGTGGCCCCGTGCTGCTCACCCCGGAGGCTGCCCAAGCACAAGATCTACAGCAGGGACCCTCGGGACAACAGCTTGCCAGCTTTCCCGCCTCCTCTTCCCCTTGCAAACTGGGACAGCCATGAATTGAGAGCATATCACTCATGGTGCTGGCTTCTCTAACAGATTACTTTGTGCAATATAACCTTCATTAGGAGCGTCCCTTCAGGGAAAATGTTGAAAGAATTAGGATCATAAGAGCTTGTAGGATACGTGGCGTAGCAGCCATATTACATACAAACAAGTGGAATGACAACCACCTGGAGCAGAGCGCGGTTCAGCTCCGTGACAGGGACTCTGGAGACCTCTGAGCATCTCAGCAAGGAAAAAGAATTCACATAGGAAGAGACCACATGAAACTACTTTTTTTGGCTGGCTCTTCATAAGTCATAGTCTCTAGCCACAAAACAAGCAGCAAGACAATGGCAATACACACAATACATTAAAGTCTATCTGAAGAACATTAGAACATATAAACATATTAGAACAGATTAGAATATATGAAGAACATAAAGTCTATCTGAAGAATAAAACATACATGCCAACAAGCCCTTTCAGCCCTCCAAACACCTGGATGCCTTGCTAACACTTTCTGTGTAATCTAGTCACCGTATGTTTCACATTTCTAAAAAATTACATGTTTTCACTCCAAAATGTAAGATTATGGAGATTCATATTAACAATAATAATAGTTTAACTGCAAGTTCTGAAATTCTCAGTTTGTAACAGTGAAACAAAAACTACAATCTGATCGTGCATGTTTATTGCCTGCTGATAACAGGTTAAAACATTTTCAGCTATGGAAAAAAAAAAAAAGAACACTCGTTCCTACTCTTATCCAAACACAAACTGGCAAATTTCAAGTAATAAGTATTACTGCAAATTATAAGCAATCAGTGATGAAAGAAAAATAAGTCATCCTAAGTTCATGGCTCAATTATTTCATTTCCCAGACACTGCAAAATCCCTAATAACTAATAAGTAGTAAAAGCTTTTCAAAAACGCTGGAAGGTGATCATCTTAGTTGCAATTTTTCATGCAATTCACCACATGTATCCATCTCAATAAAACCCATCCTAGATTTTGCACTGCAAAACCTCTACTCTTTTGTTCTCTTAGAAGACGGACCGGCTACTTTGACAGGCTGCTGTCCAAACAGCAGTGTGCAATGAACTTTAGCTTACTAAGGCACTTCACAGAAGCACCTGCATCCGTTTTCTGCCTACACCTGTAGCTGCGTGTTCACTCTAGACTCAAAAGAAAGCTTAAGAGTTGCATTTATCTAGCAGAAGTAAAAACAACACAAACAAGAAAACAAAAACCCACCACACAAGTCAGACTTCAGCACTTTCAAAAGGCTGTAAACATTAGTAGCTGTTGACCAAAAAGTTTCTTTCACAAAGACAGTGAAATCCACAGATTAGTCTACTCAATTGAGCATGCACTATATTTGCCATGTGTTCAGCAGTCCAGATGGCTCCATTTTATTTACATGTTCAGGTCCAAACAATCATTACCCAGTTATGGAAACAGTTTTGTTTGTGTGTTATGGTTTTGACAACAGCAGAGAAATTATGCACTGACCACAAGGGCAGTTCAAAACCAGCAGGTTAAAAAAAAAAAAAAAAAAAAAAAAAAAAAAAAAAAAAACCACACAATACTTAAAGACAAGATTTTTTCCTACAGACAGGAATTTTTACCTAAAGACAGGAATTTTATTAACATCCCTGGCTTAGCTAGTGTAAGCAGAGAGGTGAAATCCCAACCAGTGAAAGGCACAGACATGCAACAAAGCTGTGCAAGGAGAGCAGAGCTGACTGGAAGTGAATCATTCAGCTGCTGTGTCTGGTTTGAACTTTGGGGCCTGGACAAACCAGCCCTGCCATTTCCACTCTTATTAACAGCATGTTTAGATCAGTGTAACAGAAGACAGGATTGTTTTTTGTGGGGACTGGAAGCTAATATTTGGGGCATTTTCAGAGAAATAAATTAGATTATTTGAAATATAGTGCTACAGTTTTGTGGTTTTTTTAATCTTGTCTTTCTATTTTGTTTAAATATTGCTAACATGGTATAATCTGATCAACTTGGGATGAAAGATTAAACTGTTATTGTTATGAAACGCTACAACAGTCACGTCAATAATAAAAAACAGCTGTCTTGATTTAAAATTTCATTGAGGCTTACCAAGTAAATCATCAAGACTGTAACAAGCTACTAAGGTTAGGAAGTACTGCATGAGCTCAATAAATTTATCAAGCCTCATTAAGCTGATGATGCAACGTCTCTTTGCAGAGAGCATTACAAACAACCGAAAGAGGGAAAAAAATCTAGAATTTGTGTGATTTTTTTTCTACATTGCTTGTCAAAATACAAGTAGTTCACTTTATAACAGATCCCCAGGGATCTACTTTTTGCTTCCCATTAGCAGGGTTACAAGGAGAGTTGCCCCATAACTCGTCCTCCCGGGAGCAGCTTTTGGCAGCACCTCAGAGAGCAGCCTCCTCTCAAATGGCAATCCCAATCCAAAGGGATTTTGGCCACTCCTCCGCAGTCCAGCCTCAGATTTGCCTGGGAATGGGGCAAGCAGCAAGGCCACCACAAGAGGCCACAGGTCTCTTGCATGCTCCCTTCCCTTGACCAGCACACGCGGGTTCCCACGTCTCCTAACTTTATTTATTAAAACCAACACAGTATCTGGACAAAGGATAAATTCCCTGCTAATAGAATGCATTACAGTGAATGGATTTAAATTCGACAAAGTGATTTATTTATTTTAGTAAGGATCTATTGCAAAAAAAGATAGCTATTATTATACTATGGGGGATTTCTTTTGTTCCATGTCTCCATTTATAAAATCAATATAGAGTGTACAGTTTTTACATATTTGATCTGTCCAGAATATAGAAAACAAATACAATTCAAGAAAACATGTACATTTTCTCCTAACTTTGAAACATGGGTCACACTGTCTTGTTTATGTTGCCATGTGTTTATTCTATTCACAGCTTACTGCCTTACCCTCTGGCTGTATCTTACAAGGAAAAAGGACTATTTATGTTCATTGCCTTTATGCAGGTCATTTATTCTTGCTCCTTTGAACTAGTTTTGTTTTCACCATAATATCCATAAATTAGTAACAACACTATGATTTAAAAAAAAAAGACTAAGTATAGAAAAAGACACATATAGGCATTAAAAAAAGAAGGTGCTGAATTACTGCAGATCTCTATATGCAGACTGTTAAATGGTGAACTGATCTGCCATGTAGGGGAAAAAAATAAAAAAAGCGCTACTATGACCCAAAGCAGTATATGGCCATATAGCTTTTCAAGTGAATTTAAATATTTAGATGTCATGTAGCTTTTCAAATGAATTTAAAAATTCAGATACCCAGGACAACCGTAAGCTCTGTTTATGTGGTATTTATCTTGAGAAAGAGTATTTTGATGAAAATGCAATCCCAGAAAGAAAAAAAATCCACAAAAATATAAGGTGCCTGTCAGCAATTAAGCAGAGTTAACACACTTGCAGAGTCACCCTGACCAAAACTAGACTTCCAGGCTGACTTAAAAAGAACAAGAATAGCCACAACTTTGAAAGGTGCACATTGGTGCATGTGAAATAGAAAAGCATTTGTTTGCTGGAAGATGCAGAGCTTCCATTAAGCAACTCTTTCACCTGTGGATGAATGAGCTGCTCTTTGGGCTACAGGGAAGAAATACTCATGAGCAGGGAACAGAAAGGAACTGCAGAGGCAAGGCTGGCGACAACCCAAGCAATGTCTGGTTGAGATCGGCCCGCTCTGCACGTGCCTGGGGAGATCTCGAGGAGTTTTGCCCTTCAGGGAAAAGCTTCGGGTTATATTTCCTAAAAGGAATCACTATTTGTCCACAAAGCTACACCAAATAACAAAACATCCATGATTTTTGGAGTGTTCTCAGCGGAAAGTCCGGTAAGGTCCAAGAGAAATCCGGAGAAGAGAATGAATTTGGCTTTAGGGAGCTGTAGGTGATAGTGATGAGCAGGTAGAAAAATGGCAAATTGAATACAAAGTTGATACATATAAAGTGACATGGCAAAAACAGCATTACACACAGAGCAATGGAAATGAGCTACTTTTTATCAGTCAAGAAAAACAGTACTTTGCAAGTATCTGCTTAATGCTCTGTAGCATCCACAAGGATAACTAGAATTTATTAGAGTATCAGAATTTTATTATTTATTAGTAGTATATTAGAGTATTAGAAAAGAAATAAAGATCAAAAGGGAAGGTATTAAGTTATGTTATAGATCCATGAAATGCAGGTCCTGGTCCTATTCTTTCCCCACCTTTCCCTGCTTCCCCTCAGTCTTGAAAACATTAGGGTGGAATTAGAAAACATAAAGTTGACAAAGAAAATAAATACATAGAACAGCTACCATTCACATAAGAAAATAAATTACAGCCTTTCAAGCCTGGGAAAACTTGCTGAGAGAGATATGCAATGATGAGTGGCCTGGAGAAAGTGAACCGTGTTCTCATCTCTTCCAATAAAAGAGCTAAGAGAACCTCGTGTGCTCAAAAGACACCAAAGGACATTGCTCTGCCCACAGCAAAGCTGCAAACTCCCTGCCACAAGACGCTGCAAGTTATGCAAGCTCAGCATGTGTCAAAAGCAACTGCACGCAATCCTGGGGGTAAAATCCATGAAGGGCTCTGGAGATACCACCCCATCATCTTAGTAACTTTATGGGCCACAGCTACAGCTAGGAGAGACACCACGGGCATTATGGCAAAACCAGGAATACAATCTACCATCAATCCTGTTTAATGTAACCCAAATCTATTTGGCACCACACCAACAGCCCCACCTGCCATGGCCTGGTTTGGTCATACCTTTGACAGGTCCACCACCTGCAACACCATTTTGGTTGGGGTATTTTTAGACTTCACACAGCACAGTCCTTGTCTGTAGGATTTCTTGCCTCATCGCTTGGTCTGAGCAGCAACTCTATCACTGAGTGGAGGCACGCAGCAAAATCCAGCCAAGAAGTAATGCTTTTAGCACTTTAATTAGGAATAACATGACTAGAGAAAGGTACAGTGGAAAACCACAGGGAGAGTATTTTAAGTCAGTAGATAAAAGTTATGCTCAGGTAAGTTCAGTCAATAAGTCCTTTTTAGAACATATTAAACAAAGGAGGAAATACACTGTGGGTGAGGAATTTGCAAGAAGCAAACCAAAAGATAACTACAATGTCTTCTGACATTTTAAAGTTATGGAAAAATGCAGACAAGAGAGATTGTGGGTGCCAATCAGAAGAAAAGAGAGTAGAAAGCAGTATGCAGAACACAAGCATTGTGAATTTACTTATTAGAGAAAAGTAAGTAAAAGGTGCTGAGGGAAAATTCAGTAAGGACTA
>JAVCKT010099862.1:0-28881 GCA_032273925.1 Rhynchotus rufescens | reverse complement strand
AAAATAAAATAAAATAAAATAAAATAAAATAAAATAAAATAAAATAAAATAAAATAAAATAAAAAAATAAAATGCACCAAACAAGGGAATTTTGTCACTCACAAAGATGCAGGAAACATCCTATAGGTGCCAAAGCACAGCTGCTGCTGCTCAGCCACAGCTTGTAGGGAAAACAAGGGATGTTTGCCCTATAGAGATGCTTCACGTCAATACAGGAGCTACAGGAAGCCGGGAAATGTTCAAAAAATGCAATTTCTGTGTAATTTGTTTTGGTGTGGGAAGAGAAGCAAGCAAAACCTCCTGGATTCCCTTTCTGATCTATACATGGGTCTATAGGCGAGAGCAGCTCGAGGCGGAGGAAGCGGCCACCGAGGCAAAGCAGGGCTTGAAACCAGCAGGGCAGGAGGCTCTTGCAGAGACCCCAGGGGCTGTCAGGTCCCAACGTCTCCGGTTCTGCTCTCCACATTTCCAATTATAAAGGGATTTATAAACTTTTAACATCGCCAACAGCCGCTGCTCTCATTTCAGTGGGAATTTCAGGCCCTCTTGTGCCTGGGAATTGCTAGCAAGAGCTTGTACCTGTCTGCCCCCAAATTGCTTGATGCAGAGAAATGGTCTAAGGGCGCAGCCAGCATTGCCTGCCACAGCATGATGATGCACCGCTCCTTTCCTTGGATTTAAGGCCCCCGCGCTCGGCGTGGGGAGGGAGAGCTGGTTCTAGATGACTGTGTGGCAATAAATTACACAAACGGTTTCAGCTAAGAGGCTGAACAGCTTGGAAGTTTATAGAGAAGAATGATTCTGTGCTTTTTCCAGATGCTACACTAGCCGAGCAGGAATTCATAGTTAAAAATAATTCACCTTTGTTTTTGCTGGGAGCTTTTTAGGCATCTATTTACATCGCACAAGAATTTTTCAATACGACAGAAATGTTAAAGCAGCAGAAAAGTGGAAATCATTTGGTCCAGCACACTGAAATCCTACTGCGTAGCTGGAAACGTAACTGCATCACACTGGGCTTTGGAGTATCGGAAATCTATAAATGTTTTAATTGATTTTTCTTCTTTTTAACAGATGCTTAGGAACAGGGGCACATCAATAAGTCAGACCAGCTATTTTGAAATACCTCGGTGATACGTTAGATCGATACCCGCTAGTGGAAAAACTTGCATCGAGCTTAGGAGACGGGCACAACTTACCGGTTTTCTTCTCGACGTGGCGTTTTCCAGCCTCCCTGAACGCCACCATCGCCCTGAAAAACGCCCTGAGGACTGCCCAGCGGAAAACGGCCACCGGGTCGATGCCTATCATGCCGCAGATGAAGGCGTTCTTGCTGCTCCTCAGCAGAGCAACGATGTCTGGCCGCATGTGATCCGTGTTTTTCTCGCGGAAATCCTAGCGGGAGAACGAAGAGGAGCTTGTAAGTGGAGGGGTGAGATGGCCCGAGTGGATCTGCACGCGCACGGGTGCATCCTCAGCCTCAAACCCTCCTGTGAGCAGGGCAAGCAGCAGGCACATACACAGGGTCTGCTTTAAAATACCTTTAAAGCTTTAAAATGGGATTTTGCAAAGTTTCTACACTGATGAGCTGCTTAAGGAGTCCCCTGCTTAGGTAACTAGGATATCTCGGTACTAAAAAAGGCAATGATGGACCAGCGAAGACCATGAGCTTCTCCTACATGATGCAGAGCCTAGAAACACTCAGCCACTTCAGGTTAACTGCAAGCACACAATACCAAATTGCCACATGGAAGCTCAGCATCAGTCAACCTTAATTTTAATTCTTTTGATCTGTCCCAATATAGCAGAGTACGAGGTCTGTAACTGGGAAGAGAACGTTAAGATATAGCACTGCCTGGGAGAAGGAGAGAGACGAGGAGAAGAAAAAGAGAGGGAGGAGGATGAGAAGAAAGGCAGGGAAGAGGAGGAGGAGGAGAAAAAGAGAGGGAGGAGGAGGAGGAGAAAGAGAGAGGGAGGAGGAGGAGGAGAAAAAGAGTGGGAGGTGGTGGAGGAGAAAAAGAGAGGGAGGAGGAGGATAAAAAGAGAGGGAGGAGGAGGAGAAAAAGAAAGGGAGGAGGAGGAGAAAAGGAGAGGAAGGAGGAGGAGAAGAAAGGGAGGGAGGAGGTGGAGAAGAAAGGGAGGGAGGAAGGGAGGAGAAGAAGAAGAAAGGGAGGGAGGAGGAAGAGGAGAAGAAAGGGAGGAGAAGAAGAGAGTACTGGCCGCATAAATGGGTCATATTGTAAAGGAAAGCTGCCACGAACCTTCACTCCGTATTTCACTTTGCCCGCGTAGTGCTTGATGATGAAAGCTGGTTCCATGACCGCTGGAAACTCAATGTACGAGTTGCCTTCGTGCTGCCGCTTGAACTTGTCCAGCAGCGTCTGGTTCGTGGCTTGGGGGAAACTGGGTAAAAAGAGGGGAAGAAAAGAGGTCAGCTCTGAATGCAAGAGGGAAAAAAGGGCTCAACCACAAAGATATATAATATATAGCTATATATGTATAAATATATATATATATACAGACACAAATATATACCTATATATCATATATATTTGCTCATAAGCTCAGCCCTATATCTGTGAGATATTCTTACAGCTAGGAAATAATACCTCTTTTATCTACAAATGTAATTTCAAGGTGTTACCTGTCTGAAACTAGCGCTCAAGAGGAGGAGGAATAAAAAGAGGGACGAGGGGAGCTGAAGCACAGCAGCAGGAAGCCAGTCCTTCCTCCTTAAGCTTCCCACAAATCTTCTTTGGCTTGTGGGTGCGCTTCCCATTCCCTACTCTACTTCCAAGGTCAATTTTAGACAGGGGAAAAAAGACATCAGGACAGAGATGGGCCTCAGGTTGCTTTAGCCTAAGTCCCGTATTGCAGCTATAGCTCACTGCGGTCGACTCAGCTTAACTTTAAGCATCTTCTTTTTCTTTGGTGGCCAGGGATACAAGGGGAGCACTAAAGCAAAGGAAAACCTTTGCTCACGGCGTGAAGCCCGGCACTGAACTTGAATAATTATTAGTCAGGCTGTTCCGCTTCGCTTTTTCCTTCCCTGCTGTCCGCTCTATTTGATGGGAGCTAAAAGGTCAACCAGCAGCCCAGCACAATAACCCAGCCCGGCCAACGTTGCTGGGGCCCTTGTGGCTTCACTTACTTGCTTTCCTCATCCAGCAGATGGAGCAGCCCCGTTGGCTTCTTGCTGATGAGGTTTATGCAGCCGGAGTTGTCTATGTAGTCTATGTTGTGCCAGCTAATGCCTTCTGCTCTGTATTCCTCCTAAGATAAAAATGGGAGAAAAACAGCACATAATATTTGGTGCAAGTGTAACGACATGCAGAAGCCTTGCAAAAGAAAGACAGAATCATTTTAAAGAAACAGAAAGATGAAATAGAAGAAAATGTGGATCCTGCAGGGACCAATTTTTTTGTAGGTAGCTACACAGAAGAACCAGTAGAGCAGCTTGCATGATCATCAGGAACCAAAATGTTTAGATATATATGTACTTAAAAAAAAATGCTGGCGGAATAGATCCATTTACATACACAGAGGAGGAAAAAAAATGATGCAACTCCCTTGATGCAACTCCAAATTCCCAATGAAGCCACTCAGAATACCCAGATGAGCCACTCACCAACACGCATTACTGTGGCCAGTAATGCTTCATAGTCATAAAAATATGACTATTATTACTGGTAAAGCAGCTCACCTAGTTTTTATCATAACCCTCCTCAAACTAGTTGTATTGGCATGGTGGGAGCTTGGCACTTTTTTCCCCCCCACTCCACAACCGATCACCTAGAGTCTGAGGTCTACATAAATCTGAACAGGGCACACAGGTTATTGCTGTTTTAGAAGCTTTCTAGAAGCATTTCTCCTGAATATGTCAGTCAAATTCAAATAGGGACTTCATTAAGTACTTCATTTTCCATCCTGCAATCACTGCCTCTGTGCAGAACTTTGGAGATGGCCTTAGAAGTTACATCCAGCCTACTTCACCGTGAGCGAGATCCAACCAGCTACTGCAGAGCCACGTGCTTCAGCACAGGGGAGCTCCTTGGACCTGCTCTCACAGGTCCTGTGAACGCTGGCAAATGACCATCCCTCTCAGCTGCTCTTACTCACTGCCTGGCATTGCAGCCCCTGCCCTGGTTTATGAGCAGGAGATGACTCAAGGTCACCCTTCCCAACACGATACCTTCACATGCAAGGAGCTTGCTGAGGAGCAGCCATGGGTGAAGACTGGAGGAAACTTCCAAGGCGGCAGCACTCCCTGCACCTTGCCTAGGAGCACGGTGCTTTGGAAAAGCATGAACAGAGCTCCACGGGGGCAGCCCAACAAGCGTCACAGCCCGAGCCCCACTTCAATGGGTTTAGACTTAGGAGAAACAGCCAGAAGAGACTGACACCATCTGGGGAAAACACCTATCATCTTTCCTGATCACGAAGCTGGAGACGTATCGTATAGCAGCTGGGGAGCAATCGACTCTGGAGCAGAACTTCTCACACGTCTGTCGATACCAGCAGCAAGGAGACGACCTGCAAGGCATACTGAGGCCCAGATGTGAGAACATCTGCAGCAGTCGGTCCTGGCCCAGCTAGGAGTGACCCGTCTCTCACCGGAGATGCACTACAGGGAGGCCCATCTCCCTCTCCACACACCACATCCAAGTCCTGGCCAAGAGCCCCTGCAGCGCGAAGGGAATCTCGTACCATCCTGCTCGACGTAGTTAACCACCCTGACGTCACCTGGACATGTTCTTCTGAAAGCTGGGAGAGACCCGGGAGCGCGTGTGAAGACTGACGCGCTGAGGGCAGTAACTTTGGAGGAGAGAGGCAGTAATTTTAGCCACCTTGGCAGGGTTCACTGGAACTCATTTCGCAGCACTCTCGAGATACGGTCTGCGCGGG
Organism: Rhynchotus rufescens; assembly: GCA_032273925.1. Taxonomy (NCBI): domain Eukaryota; kingdom Metazoa; phylum Chordata; class Aves; order Tinamiformes; family Tinamidae; genus Rhynchotus; species Rhynchotus rufescens. Next base: position 23,976 of record JAVCKT010099862.1, on the reverse strand, counting down.
AAAGGGCTCCCAAGCTTTCTGACAAGCTCTTGAAATATGCAAAGACAGGTCAGAGTGCTTTTGCTGGCACAGATTGCATCAGTTCCGCAGGCAAAACGTTATTGGCAAAAACAACTTTTTGACAGAGACACACGCCTATCCTAGGACCTCTGGCGATGAATCAATGTTATGAAGACTCATACCATTGACATTACTAGTATCTGCAGAGTTTCTAGTCCAGTAAAGCCCACAGATTCCTATTTTTGGCCTCTGCTCTTCCAAAAAAACATGTTGCCTTACTCTTCCCACCCCTGGGAGAAGGAACCTCGGGTTACTGCAGGCAGAGGGTGGAGTGCTGCGATTACACTGAGGAGGAACGAGCCACGTTTCGGCTGTGCGCCGAACTCCCAAATACAGCTCCATCCTAAATAAAAAGAGTCTAAATATTCCATAGCATTTCCAAAATACTCCATAGCAACCCAGGCTCCTCAGAGTCCAGCAGCTGGATATTTTCCTGCAGCTATACAGGCTGAGGAGCTACCGACCGTTGTCCAGATGACCTACTGAGCAGGTCCAAGCGGATGAGCAGCTTCCAAGTTAGTGCTTGTGAGCATCCCTGCTCCTCGGAGCACCTCGGCATGATTCTGTTGGCAGGGAGACTTATGGAGACTCTCTCTTATGGAGACTTGTCAAGTGATGTTGGCTAAATGGATGAAGCTTTAAAATGTGCATACTTAGAATGTGCACACATAGGTCTTTGCTGACCTCAGATATATGTGTAGATATAGATGTGTAATCTTTCTTTATAATCACACGTTATTGTCTAAGGCATATGAGCACACAGGATTAGCATGGAGCAAATAAACAGAATTAGCAGAATTCCTGACGTTGTGAAGAAGAACTACAGCAAACAGAAACACTATCAATGAGGAATACTGAGGATTTTACCAAGATAAAGCAGGTGCAACAAAGAGCAATGTACTGATATTAAAGGACAAGTGCTGCAGTATCAGGAAAATATTCCTGATAATTGGGATACAAGAACAGAGAGAAGACACCATGAACGCAAGACATCTGTACTTCTAAAGCTCAGCGTGTGCAGAAACAAGTCAGTTACCTTTGCTTAGATGTCAAACCAGACAGAAAGGCTCTTTGATCTGCAACACAGGGGCTGATACATTCCGACTGCCAGGAAATACCCCCAAGGCCAAGAGCATCTTTGAGGAAGCGGCTGGATGCCGGGAAACGCCACCTGCCCATCACATCCACCCGGACAGGCGGACAACCCACAGGAACCTGCACTGCGCCGAGTCCACCCCACTTGATTCATCTGATCCGAGCTTAATCTGTGCCTCTATTAACCTGTGTCTCTTCCAGTCTAATCCGAGTAGAGAATTCCCTCCACATTTATTTATAAAAAAAAAAAAAAACACAGCAGACTTTTGGCTAGGAGATTAAATTTTGATTATATGCCGGATGAAAGTGCAGGAAATTGCGTGCGATAAAGCCCTCAATCCGTGCCTTGGGCTCCCTCCAGCACAGAGCCTCCGGGCATCTTTTCTTTCCCTCCTTCCTCAAGATGGGGCAAAGTTGAAGGGAAAACTACTTGCAAAAAGCTATGGGCAAGTATGGCCGTGTGAACGCACTACTATTTAATATGCACTCCTAGGTTATCTTTCACATTGTAGAGATAAAAAGAATTAAAACTTGTAAGGATGAAATCTTTTAAAAAAAATTATTTGCATGGCATTGTATGCAAATTAAACCTGATCATTTCTGTGCCCCCTGCAAAAATACCCGCTTCAGAAGCACTGGAATAAATCACTGCAGTGAAGGGAAACCCTACGGACTCATTCGTTTCCTTCCCAGATGGGGCTGGATAAGCTGCAGGACTTTTATCTGCCAGAGCTTGTTATCCCACAGCTTTTCCCAGCGAGGCAGATGAAGGCCTTGTTTATGCCCCCAAACTCTCAGAATAAAGCAGGAAAGCAGTAGAAAAATAGTTCTTCTGGAGGAGCTACATGTGGGAATACTTACTGCCATGCAAGGTTATGTGGGCATTATAAATTGCTCCAGAATACCCTGCTCAATACCCACTACTTGTATTTTTAGGTGATATATGCTGGTTTTGGATGGAATCAATAACCAAACCTTCCCCATTTTCTTTGTGAATGCTTTTTTCACCCAAAATTCAGGACAGAGAGCAGGAAGGGAGTTACTTTCATTTCTTTTTTCATTCTTTGCCTATTTCCCCAGTTCTTCCCTAAAAATATTACAAGCAAGTCAATTCTTAACACCTTTGATTGAAGCTTTCAAAAATTCAAGCTTAGAGGCAGCAAACCCATGGCTATAAACTGGGACTCGCTGACCTGCAAGACACTTGACATCTGTGCAACAACAACACACTATCGGCCTTCCAAATTCAGACAGACCCAGTGATCTCACCTGCATCTCCAGGAGCTCAATTCAGAAATTAGGACAAAATACCCTGCACTGAAAACCCACTGGGAAAAATGAGAGTATTCACTTTCTAAAAATGACTTTAAATGAGGTCCTGGCCAACCTGCAACCATGCTGTCTAGATCATGCTCATCAGGTTCTTGGTCACCCCTTCATCTGCAGACTCATCCCGATGATGCATCGGGAACCAGCATCCCAATGCCAGCGCCAGCTGTTGGGACAAAGTCAGAAGAATGATGGTGGAAATACGACATTCCTCATTCAGGAGAGAGAAAAATGCAATAAAACAAAAGGAGTGGGCGATCAAACCCTACAGCACAGCAGGGGCACCCAAGGCAGTTAGACCTCCCTTGACTCCTTATGAAGATAAATGGTGCTTGGGAGGTGGTTTTCGAAGGCTGGAAGGGACAGAGGAGCTCCTGGTGACCTGCTGCTTGGCTGGCATCTCCATCCAGCCCGAGCACACCAGACAGCATCAAGCTGTGAATCAAGTCATCATTATAAGACCATCATGTTAAGATGGTCTTGATGATGCTCTAGCAGAGAGGGCCAAGGTGGGCGATGCCAGTACCTCCGATTACAGGTTCACAAAATATATATATATATATATATCAATATAAATAGGTATTTGCCTTTTCCCTCTTGAATCTAAGTAGAAAAAAACAACGGTACACAAATGCAGCATAAATACACGCCGTCCATGAGCAGGTTCAGCACACAGGCTGCTTTCCATCACGCCATGGGGTAAACGCAGGGGTTCCCACAAACAGTCACCCCGTGCTCCTTGTCCAGGACCCCTTTAAGTTATAAGGGGCCGCCAGGGCTGACGGTTTTCTGTTAAACCACCCCGTTAAACCACGCCAGCAAGCCCCAGGACTGAGAGGACACTTCCTGCATCAGACATGCGCAACCTCCGTGCTGGAACTACCTAATTCCATGCTTAAAAATAAAGAAATTAAAAAGAAATCAGTGAATTCCCATTGTGGGATCCTCCTCAAAGCCCAGACGAGGTGAACACCTGGTTATTCTTACAGAGCAATGAGAAAAGAGAGCCCAAATAACTAAAAGACACTATATTTAGCTGCTGTCGGATGGTGCCTGTTGTTCCTGGCCCATGGCCTTTCCCATTGACTCACAGCAAAGCTCCTAAGACAAGAGCTGTCCGACATTCCCCCTGTAAAATCCCCCTTTAAATCCCGTTACTGCACCACAGCAAGCCTCTACTTTGGTCCTTCTGCTCCTTTTAGAGGTCCTGATGAGGAAAACCCAGCAAAGCGTCTACGTTGCCTCGTTTTAAGAAAAGTTGGTGTTCCCAAGTAGCTGCCAACGCTTTCAAGTTGGAAGAAACAAAGATTTCTTAGGCCTTTCCTAACCTAGCTTGAAGATATAAAGGGCAGCCAAGACTTTCATCCCACTTATTGTCTTTTTGCCTGAATTCTGCCAAATTTTGTTTTTCCTTAAAAAACCGTGGCCTCTTTGTTGACCAACACCCAAGGAAGTTCTACCTCTACCTCTCTCTCCACACAAAGATGGATTCACGTCTCAATCTTGCAGTTACAAGGCACAGGATAACCCGTGGGCTCGACCAAATGCCAGACACGACTTCAGCACGTCCCACAAATGCAGATGGGGGGATTTATCCTAAGAGTTTCATGCTGGTGGCTACACCCAGGAGAGCTGCAGGAAGGCCAAGGTCCTGGCGGTTTCACAGATGTTGCACTGCGCCAAGCCGAGGTGGGAGCAAAAGTTAGGGATTCAAATGAAAAAGAGAAAATCATAAAAAACCCTCAATTTTCTAATAATGGCTTGAAAACTCTGAGATATCACCTCAAAAGGCCCCTATGCAGATTTACTCAGTCTTTTGGGCTTTTTCAGTCCATCCCAGGCATCTATTCACCGCTCTGAGCACCCTGGACGCAGCCCAAGGGCCAAGGGAGCCCTCCTGCAACCCCATCCTCGCCTCGAATCTCCCTTTCCCCTCCGCTCAACGGAGCCCCCGGAGCAGGAGAGCCAAAGCAAACCGTTTCGGGGCCGATAATGACGCCCGTCAGGTTTTCTTCCTAACCCGCAGTCCGAAACCTTCCTCCTCTGAAGATAACGCTTGAATAACTGCACGCATTCTTCTTTGTTTCCCTGAATTATGTGCCGTGGCGCGCTGCCAGATAATAAATCAATAGCTTGTGCGGCGCGTTCTTCCTCCGCGCGTCATGTGGGATCCAGCTGACTGCAGCGTTTTCCAAACAGCGCCCGCCAGCCCAGCTCCAACCCAAATAGAAACATGAACCAGCTCTTACAGCACTGCACGGCCAGCGTATCATGGTCTGCTTGTGTCTTCGGCAGCGATAAAATTGGCCCCGACCTCAGCGGACTGAGGAAATGGAGAAGGGAAAGGATGCTCCATGCAATAGAAGAAAATCCTTTTTTTTCCTTCCATTACAGAGCATCATGCACATGCAACATCCCTTCGAAGTAGCAGCGATCACCAAGGATGCAGGCGCTGGATACAGCCAGCTTGGAGGTGTGGGAGACTAGGGAGACGCCAGAGTTTGGAGAACATCTCTATGTAACATCAGGGCTACACGAGATACATGGAGACCCAGAAACCAGCATTCCCGTCCCTCTAATTCAAAGAAACTCAGGGAAAACTCTTAGAATGGTTTTGGCCTTAATGGAAGTTTCCCAAGTTTAACTTTGAGCCCTGCAGTTATTACATAAATTGCCAAAAAAATGAAATAGAACTAAAATGAAATGCACGCTGTCAGGCAGAAATACTCTTTTTCCTGTTGCAGCAGCACCTCAGTGCGATCCAAAGGGCACAGCAGCGCTGCACTTACCTGCTTTGTGGAGGAGGACCCATGTGGAGAGGACAATAGGGATGCTCGGTTGCTTGAGGACCCAAGAATCACCCCATGTGCACAGAATAGAGCAGCAAATGGGCAGGTCCTGGCTTAAACTGGGGTCTGGGCAGCCTGATGTAGGAGATCACGCAGCGTCCAGCCTGTGTCCCACTAAAAAAGGCACTTGGGTCTCCTGTCCTCATGCCAGGCAGCGATTCCTGGGCAAAACCAGGCTTTTGGGACATAAAGAACTCGGGATCACCCTGAACCCAACGGGGGGCAATCCAGGTAGATGGGAATTTATGAGCCTGGGGATTCGTGGTCCCGCTAGCATACGTCCCTCCCGAATGCTTCCAGCGCCCGTGAACCGTATTCCCATGGATCATGAATCATCACCAGCTAAGTTTAATGCAGAACAGTTGGTTTTACAGAAAAATAGCAGAGAGTCATTAATACTTGTCTTTAAAGCAGAACTACCATTTAATTTTTTTTTCTTTCTGCCTTCTGCTCCTATTTTACTATAAACAGTGTGCGGAGGGACGTGTTATCCTTATTCACACGGTTGGCTCCAAGGCAGCAGTTTGCTATTGCAAAGATCTCCGAACCTGCCTGGCTCTCTGATGGATTTGCAGTACATGGCACAACAGCAGCTGTATTTATAGGAGGCAGCAGCCCAAAGATGGGCTGCCTGAGGCACCTCCAATTCTTGCTTGCAAACGGCTGGAAATGGTGTTGTCCTTTTGCAAACAGCTGGAAATAGTGTTGTCCTCAAGCAAAGCTTTTTTTGGGGGGGGGTGGGGAGGGGTTGAAGAAAAATCATAAATCACATTTTGCTATATTTCATGAGAAATCATGTAAGAAATAAAAGAAAATAAGGTTTAATAATACCACGCGTGGGCTAGATGACTTTGCAGTAAATGTTTGGGTTTCTATAACGTAAAAAGCCTTTCAGGGCAATGTCATTGCTAAATAGAGGACTTGTGCCCACAGATTCAGCGATCATTTTGAGAAAAATCATTGCCATTTACTTATATTGGTCCTTTTCCTTTTCTTGAAGCAGGAAGACCCAAATATTTTGGTAACACTGCATGCTTTAAAGCTAGGACAAACCAATGTCTGGAGGCAGATGATATCTGCATGGTCAGGTTGGAGCACCCTCAGGTCATCTCCATCAAGAAGGTCACTTGATTTTCAGCACAGAAGAGATCAAGGACCCCCCTGCAAGTGAGAGTCAAAGCCTAAAACAACTTTACAGTCCATTTGCAGTCCAAATTTAAAGTCCAAGAGCCTATATACATATCTCCAGTTTGGTTTTTACCAGCTCCACTCCTCTATATGTAGAGCGTATCTCCAAGGAAAGCAACACTAAGTCACATATAAAACCATATAAAATACATCTCTCCTCACTCCAGAATTATCACTCCTGAAGCTGCATGGTCTTTATTTCCATTTGTACAAGGCAAAACACACAGACATAAGAATAATTTCCCCTAGCACAGGTTGCAGAGGATCATTTTCTTCTCGCACCGAGATGGGGAACCGTGCCGTTTGGATCTGTCTGTGCCATCCATAGAGAAAATATGGACATTAATGACTTCATGCACGTGACAGATTTATAGCCAAAAGCTAATTAGGTCATTGGCTGTAAGACAGTCCAAGGAGAATTACGTATGCAATCCTTCTGCCAGGCTGCTGCAAGCAGGAGCTTTGCACTCACCGCAGACCTGGGAGGAGCACAGAGCTGCTAAGAAATCCCAGGCAGAGCACAGGAATTCCCTTATGGATGATGGCCACTAAGTCCATAATCATGAAACCAAGTCCTAAGTCCCTTCTGGAAAGCTTATCAGCAATGTTCTAGGAAAAAAAAAGCTATATTGCCTTCATGCTCTGCGTTTTGGGTTGCCTTTTTATGGTGGTGGAATATTAAAGCAGAGGTGCTTGCATGTAAGTACAAGCAGATTTTCCCATTGATTTCTTCCTGCATGTATTGAAGCAGGAGGTACCAGAATATCCTTGGAAAGGATGGAATTAAAATAAAACTGTGGCTCTGATCCATCTTCTTGCTAAAGGAAAAGAGTGCTGATAAAGAAGGGTCCCTAGGAAGCATCATCCCCCAAATGCTTCAGAGAAGCCAAGGTTCATTCTCTCCCTCCTCTTACTCAAGGTCAAGCAAGAGCAGACCTCACCTTCTTCCTGGATTCATCTGACTTTTGAGTTCTTTTAACACTGTGAAGACACATAACGGAACTACCAGACTTTTGAGGGTTTGATTCTCTGACTCGCGTGGACCCAGTCTGTAGAGCATGCCCAACTGAGCTCCAGGTCTATTGAAACTCACGATAAAGAAGATTTCCACTAATCTCAACCAAAGAAGAATTCCACCTGAAGAGAGGACATGTAGGCCTACTGACATTGAAAAATATGTATTTTTTCATATTTATTTATTTATTTATTTTGAGACCTGTATTATATTCAGTGTGCTTTTAATTAGTTCTTCCATGGACATCTGCTGTTAGATATTGTCAGACCCCACAGAAGACAGATTGGCTCCCATGTAACCCAACTGTGTGCTCTTCATTCATGAAACGACGTGTACTTTCACAGTCCTCAACACGGCTGCTTGGGGTCATCAGATAACAAGTGATATTTGAAAATGCCTCTTCCCACCCTAGTGCAAAGAGATTATGCCCCTTTATATTAGTTGTTACATATTAAATTGTCGTCTCTATTTTTGCCATTCCTGGTACAGCCTGTGATTTTAAGGCTGCAAAGTGACACCCACACAGAGTTTTCATATGTACTGGTACACGGTGCTCATTTATCAGAAAATAAAGTATTAAAGTACATTTGAATAACGCACAGGACACACACATTAGCAGAACACCAGCAAAATAAATCGATGTTAATGCTCCTTAACATCACGGCAAATGTTTACAGACCTACCTGCTCGAGTTTGAAGATGTGCTGGTTAAAGTAGTGCTGCAAGCGCTCGTTGGCAAAGTTAATGCAGAATTGTTCAAAACTGTTATTTTCATAATCTTCAAAGCCAAAAATATCAAGCACGCCAATGGATAAAGTCTGCAAGACAAAGGGAAAAGGCCGATGAGAAGGGAGAAATCTCAGAAGATAAATGGGCTATTTGCATGCAGGACGTAATCAAAACCACACAAACAGAATTAGATCTACTCTGCAGAAGGACTTTTAATTTTTACTGAAACTATTAATATTCTGCCATCTGGAAGACTTTACCTACATCAGGGAGAACACGCAATTTTACATATCTGGACAGATGGCCTTTTTTTCTATTAAATACAGGTCCTTTTGAGTATTTCTTTTAAATTATTATTCTTTTAAATTATTTGAAATTATTTATAACCAAACAAACTGTTATCTTGGAGGAAACCTGCATCCAGTTCCAGTTTATTCTATTGGCTCCAAGAAAGCATTTATCTTTTCTTTTGGGGAAAAAAAGTGGAGGTAGGATCGGAAGAAAAAGACCCATAACATGAGGACAGTCTACAGAAACTTGTTTGTGCAATAAATACAAGGTGTCTAGGCAAGCACACTCCAGTCACAAGGCTGCCAAAGAATCACCTGTGCTGCAGGGGGTTATACAGAAATAATACGCTGCAAGAAGGGCAAATAACCCGTATCAAACACAAACCTCCAACCTGCACAAAACACAAACCAGACAGTTAGCCAGGGAAGGCATTCAGCAATGAAAAGGTAACTCCCAAGGTGGGACTTCCAAAAGCCATGTCACCAACAACACTGCTGCTGCAAAGGAGGCCTCAAGTCCGTCCCCTAAATAAGAGGTGCCTTCAGATGTCAAGCCCTTGGCCGCAGAGCTGTTGAAGGGAACAAAAGCTCCTTTTCCCATTTCCTGGGCAAGGAACGAGTTTTTCCTGCCTCCCGTGGCCTTCGCAGACCAGACCGTCGTTCGTGGCAGGAGATGCGGGACGGGCCGCTCCAGACCCATGACACATCCTGGGCCCACGTCCTTCTCCAGCGCAGGTGACACGGCGCTAAAACATCCCCTCCTGCTCCGAGCGTTACACATCTACAGGCTCCGGCCACCCAAGGAGTTGTAGGAGAAAAAGCACGACTCTAAAACTCCCAACACCTCCATTTTCTGGAAGGTCGTCTCCCTCTTGCCTCATGTTTGGGCTTTTCTCATGAATCCAGGTCTGGACAGACCGTTCCTCCTCACCTCCACACACGCCTGCCGTAGCAGTGACTCCTGAAGAGATGTGGCCGTCTGCCCAGCACTTGGAATCACTTGGCTAAATACCCACAAGAAATAGCTGTTCAACTGAAAAAATGGAGATTGGAAGGCTTGCGCAGGGAAAAATGAGCAAGAACCACCCTAGAACTGCCCACTCCAGGTGCCCCTTCTTCCAGAGGCACCACGTTGACAACATGGGCTCATGGCCAAACCATAAGCACAAGAAGACACGTCAAATTCTGGAGGCCTGGACTTCTCAGGCCCTCACAAACATAATTTTATATGAAATACCTTCTGCACAACCACTACTTTTAAGGCTGATTAATCTACCAAGTCAAAACAGCTCCTTAAACACATTTTTGTGTGTGTACATAAATAAATCTATAAATCAAAACAGTTCTAACACACAGAAAAACATGCAGCTGTTGTAGCTATAAATATAAATATAATATATACACACACACACACTACATTTTCAAATTGCCTTCTTTGTTTCTGGCATCACACAAAGTGCCGTAACAAAGAAAATCAGGCAGGCAAGATTTGCGCAAACTCCCCAAATCCCACATTTAATGAAATCCTTGCATTTATCAGAGGGAGCACGCGAGATGAGCAGGGTTTCGTTCTACCATGGCAGGTCTCCCATCTTGCTTTAGTAACTGAACAGTGCAAAGAGTTCCCACGTGGAAAAGACTGACACAGTGAAGCTGGTAAAACTTCTAAGATTAAACCCTGGGAATTTTGGAATATTTCTCTGGTAACTGACCTACAGGAGGGAACAGAAATCTCACTGCAACTATGCTGAAGAACTCTACTGATTTTTCCCTTATAAGACAGTAAGATGTATGGCTACCAATGTATGGCCATTTTTTATTGCAAGAGTAAAAATCATATATTTCTTTCCATTAAGGTATGCATACATTAAATTAGTTTGCTACAAATTCACCTAGCTCCCAAAAATATGCAAATTCACTGCTGTGAGGATTAAGTTTGCAGAGAAAACGAAAGGCCTTTGACATCTTCCAGTTCTTTGGTTCCTAATCCACGCTGTGAACGAGTGCCATATGGCAATCCGGAGAGACACATCAGCAACTAGATCTCGTGTAGCTAAGTTTAGCTTATCTTACACGATTTCTCTATTGCAACTAAGACTTAAAGCTGGAGAGCAACATTTTGGCAGTTGCAAACACGTTTGCTATAAACTCCCATGGAAAAAGGGGGGAAAAAAATGTTTTGCTTGCATGACAAGCAAAGCCAATATCATAAAAACCCAAATCATCACCAGGAATGTGAGAGGGTGGTGGCAACCTGCAGCACATGCTGGCATTGGAGGGCCACCAAACGGTGGCATTGGAGGGCCACCAAACAGGTGGCAGTGACCTGCCAGGACTTTGCAAGCGGAGGCTTGAAGAACGACCGAGATGTGCATTAAGCTCATTAGATTCGTCAGTTCTTCCCCCCTTTTAATGGCCAAGAATAAGCTGGTTGATTAATTTATGTTATTTAGCAGCATGGATTCACCTTCGGTGTCGTGGACACCTACGGAGCGCCTCATCTGAGCACAGCAACAGCGTTATTTAGCAGGAAACGAACACATTTCATCAGAAACAAGAGGAAAAAAATATAAGAAATAAAAAATAAAACAAAAAAAAAAAAGAAGGAGCCCTAGTCAACATGTCTTTCATTAAAACATGATCTACATGACATCATTCCTTTAAGCATCAGGGAGAACTTGTAAGATGTCTTAGCCTAATTTAGGAAATGCAAATTCAATACAAAAGCTCTCCAAGGTTTAGTTTTCTAGCTCTCAAGAGAAGGAAAAGCCTCTGGCCTCATTAATGAAAGGTCAAATTTTGGACAATTTGCTAACTTTGAGAAGAACAGTCATGTGCATAACAGAACCCAAGAGTTAATGGAGAGGGGGCAGGACGAAGACGGCGCCGGCAGCCAGGGCTCCGCGGCGAGGCTGGAACACGGCAGCACTGCTGAAAGGATAAACCAACACGTATCGTGCAGCTATCCCAAACTCAGCTCAGATACACCGCCACAAATGCTGTCAGCAGGCAAGATAAGCCAAATCCCACTGCGATTTCCTAAAATAATTCACCGTGCATTTCACTAAATTTGGATATCAAAGGTCTGATTTCAGTCTTTCAAATACTAGTTTGGAATACACTGAAAGAATGAGGCCTGGGTGTTTATTTTCTTTTTCTACCCTAGCTTCATCTTTTGATCTTCTCACTGCTGACATCAGACCGACGCATATTGGGACACAAAACTTCACTCCGTTTTAATTGTCCCAATTTCTCTTGGGGCCACCAACCCTGTTAGGATCTATGTCTTCTTCCTGTCCATCAGTGGGACAGATAGTCCCTTGGAGATTTAGTGGGTTTAATGAACCAGGAACAGCTTCTTTGGCAAACACGGTCTCACTGGGAAATGCCATAACCTCCAAAGCAGTGGATCTTCTGGTCTACAGAGGTCTGGTCTACAGAGGTCATCTTAGATGGCTGTAGCAAGGTCACTTTGCCTCAGCCAAATCAGTTTGCCAAATACAGAGATGGCGACCTGCATTCTCCCATGCTGGTTCCGAAACTGGGAGAAATTTGGGGTTTTTTTTTTGTTTTGTTTTGTTTTTTGTTAACCTATACCTCATATGGAGTCCATCTGCCACAGATGCCCTATCCGTAGGATGGCATTGCTGCCAGCAATTCCCTCTCTGACACCTTCTGCACCTTCAAAAGCTGCGGGACTACTTAACAGGACACCTGTAGAGTCAAAGCAGCACAGGTTACAAGCACGGCCCAGGATTATGCCAGCACCAATAAATTCCCAGGAGATTAGGGAGAGCCCACGCTGAGGGCTGCTCCTCCACAGCTGCCCACCTGGGGGCTTTCAACTCAGAGCAAGTCCAAGCCCCTTAGGAAAAAGGGGCTTTCACGACATCCACGCTGAATTTAGAGCATGGTCGATTAGATTTTTCTTTCTCAAATCAGACATAAGTAGGTGTGCAGAAAAATTTGGAGGGACGGAAGACATCATTGTAAATGACCATCTAAATTTTGACATGTGGCCTTTGTGGAAGGGAGCTAATCGCAGGATCCAGCAGTTTGGCCCAGGAGAACAAATGATGGTCCCCTCAGGTGTCCTGCTTTGCTTGGTGGCATTGCCATCCATGCTGGAGATCCCAGACCCCCATGTCCAGGTTCACCTTGGCGTCCCTTGTTCCTGTTGCCAAACCCCAAGAGCACATATGGGAGTTAAGAAGGGGCTATCCGCTAATCCGGGGTTTCTCAAAGCCTAAGCTGCAAAAGGACTTAAAGAGGATTGCAAAGTGTTAGGGAAAACACAATTAATTAGGATCAGCTCGGGTCCTCCAGGGTGGAGGAAGGAGCAGCAGCTGCAATGGCAGCTCGTGGGCACCACGACAGCTTTCTTCCTTCCACACTGCTGGAGAAATTGAAGTCAGTGGTCAATGAGGGTCAAGAAGGTGACATTGTAAAGCAGCTTGAGGGGAACTTTTCTAATCCAAGTGCAGCAAAGTTCCTCTCTGCTGCTCTACACAGTGCACACAAGCATTCCACTTGAACATCTCCTACACAGAAAGCCCCAAATTCATGTGTTTCCTTGATTTTGGAGGGAACTATGAAAGTTAATCGATGTTCATTCAGGCTCCAGCTGGGTTCCTGCCAGCACGCGTGGACTCGCTCTTGTGCAAAGACTTGCTCCATAGCAGAGCAACTAGGCAATTTTCAGACCAAGGTAGAGGCCAGAAAACTTGGATTTGGGCATCCTGGAGATACCGTAGGGCAACAGGAGCCAGAAGTCATTTACATGGACCTGGAGTCCCACCTTGAGCAAATGCAAGCAGCAATGCAGGTAAGCAGCACGAGTTTAGGCTCTTCAAATGCTCACGGCTTTTTCCAGATAGCCCCAGTAAGCATTCATGACTTGGAAAAATTAGGAAGGGCAACAAATTTTTCAGTGTGATGTCAAACAGAGGGAGATGGAACACATACAGCCAGAAAACATATGGCATCGTACCCCTTTTAACAAATTTTTCTATTTGCAGTGCCACCAGCTCATGCCACACACGGCTTTCAGCCAACCAAGGCCTCCTGACAGTCTATAACCAGGCTCCTGGAATCGCTGCGAGCACTTCCAGAGGGTTAAACTGAACAGGAGATACGCTGTGAGGCCTCACGACTTCCATCAGCCCTACTATTCAAACATAACACCAGCACTTAGCAAAATAATCCTCCTTTTGGCAGCCGTGGCCACAGTCTGGATGCGCAACCAAGAAATTCGGCTGGCCCGTGCCCAAAATTTTTTTAAAAAGCAGGGTATTTGGCTAGCTGCAAGCACACGCGTGCACATACACATCTATACAGGCAGGCTGTTGGAGAGCTACTCAAGGGTCATCTCTGCTGGGAGAGTGGTGGAAAACTTTAGTTTTTGGAGCCCAGGAGTGGAAAGGATGTCCTGGGTCATCAAGTCCAGCTCCATATCGCAGGAAACGTCATGTAATCTCTTCCATAAATTCTCTGGGAAATCAAGCGAGGCACCGGGTTGACTTCACTCTTCCCGTTGGGATGTTTTCCCTAGTTTCACTCTCCTGCTAGTCCGAGATCCTCTGCTTGACGCACGCGAGCCCGACAGCCTTTCCATTTTATTTTTTACGGAATAGCTGCCTCATTCAAATGCCTTGTGTTGGCAAGATTAACAAAAAATGATATAGCCTTTTTATTAGCTGTATTTTATCTATATGTCTCCTCGATCACATACAATCCAACAGCCTTGCTCGCAGGGAGGGAAAACTCATTTGGCACTTGTCCTGGAACCGGTGCGGAGCAGAGACCGTCACGACTGAAACAAAACCTTTTCCCTAGCCGCTTGTTGGGGATATTGTCTGAGGTCGTTCCCTGCTCCTGGCTCCAGAAAGCATCACTTAAAATAATTACATGCTCCTTCTGCAATATTAACAGCAATGTTTCGCGAGATAAAAAGCGTGCTTCGTGTTAAGCAATTTGCTGTTTGCAGCTTATTCTGCGTTTTACTCCTTGGTTACACACTGTAAAGCAGAAACACGCTGCAAAACTAACTAAATTAATCTAACTAATTTAAAACTAAATAGCTGGCAAGAGACTTGACACACTACCTTGGTGTTTTCCTCCATGTCCTTGGAATTCAGAAGCGCATGGTTAATCCTAAAAACGATCCAGTCAAACAGGGCGCTGTACAAGGATTTAGCCATGGAATTCCGCACAGTCACAGCCTGAAAAGAAAAAAGGAAAAGGTGATTGGAAACGACGCACAGCTTGCATTAAAATGGGTTCATTTCTTAAGCTCACGTATCCAAGGCTCATATTTCATTCCAGGCAAAGCTCTGAACCGGGCTTGCTTCACTCTGGTGCATCCGATGGATGAGATCACGTCATAAATCCTCATCATTTGTGACAAAATGGAGAGAGAAACAAAAGGGAAAAAAAAAAAAAACCCACACATCCACATATTTAACTTCATGGAGCTCATGTAAGAGAAGGCTGAACATTGCACAGCAACCAAAAGGAGCAATGGGAAAAAACACACACTGGAGTTGGGACTGCCTGGTACCGACCAGAGGGCTGCAAAGGGGGAGGCTGCAGCCTCTACAGCCACGGAGCAGCTCTGCAAACCTCACTGCACAGTTGAAGTTCTCCAGGTATCCGCAATGGGAGCTACAAATCACCCGAGACAGATTTACTGCTCCCCGGGCAGCTGCCTTGCAAAGGGGAGCCCATCAGAGGGCCATCAAAGCCCTCTCGCAATCCCGAGGCACGAGACCTTGCTTGGCGGATTAAAAACCAGATTAAAAACCAGAAGAAAGGAGGATTCAGAGTGGCACCTTTCCAAAACACATGCACTGTGCAATGGGTTGGCTGCATAGGCCAAAAAGCAGTAAGTAATTCGCAAGTATAGGCTCTTTCTCCTCTCTTTTATGAATCTCTGGTCCACATTATTATCCCGAACTGTGTCGCAGTGCTCGGGCATGCATCAATCACGGGGCAGTGTTACGGTGCCAGCAGCGCCTGGCTGCTTTTGGCCACCCCATAATCTGCAACAAGGAATCCATCATCCATGACAGGTTCACACCTATTTTAATAAAGCTTGGAACTATTAAAAAAAAAAGGGTGGCTTGTTCTAGATTGCTTTCAAACACCCCCAGATTTTCCAGTTATTGCACTGAGATCAAGTTAAATTCCCACCCAAGGAATAATAATTCCCTACCCCCACAATTTCTTTTTTATTCTTTTGAGCTCAGTTTAATTGGTGGGGAAAAAAGAGAAAATCCTCCCTCATCCAAGCCTCCATCACCATCAAGACACACAAAGCTGTCTTATTGCACCACTGAAACAAAAACATCAAGGTAACATAGCATCATTTGTTATTGATTATTATTATTATCCTATCAACATTTTGCTCTTATCTGCCATTAATCCAGTAGGTGCTTTCTCCTCCTTTTTCCAAGAAGCTGGAATTGGAGAAAGCAGAAGCATACCCTATAGCTCCCACCACCAAGGCTATCACAGTCTGCAGATGCTCATGAATTCGGGGTACACAAGATTCCACACAACAGTAATAACCATTGCAATCAAGGTGCAGTTATTGTGCTTGCCCCCAAAAAGCTTTGTTCCAAACCAAAAACAAGTGCACGACAAAAACCTTAGAATTTTGTTCCATTACAGACCTAAGTAGTGCTTTGAAACATGCAGCCCACAGAGCAGAAATGTTTTAAGTTTTCTAAGAAACATAATGAAATCCTCCTGGCACCTAGGAATATAAGCAGGCCTATGTATTTTATAGTAAATGTCTTCTGTTGCCTTTACTTAAAAGGGTTTTTTTTTTTTTTGGTTGGTTGGTTTTGGTAGTTTTTATTGTTTCTTTTCAGTTTTGTTTTAACAGAGTGGGCGACTTCTTGATTTTTTCTTTTTCATTTCCCAAAGTCTAGACTTTATACAAATTTCTGTGATTTACATAAAACTCACTCAGGACTAAATCTCTTGCACTCTCTGCCTCTTCGATCTGACAATATTGGAAATAGATCAGCGCTGCTAACACATAAAACCAAGAAAAACCTACCTCTTGGTGAGAAGGTGACAATGTAGAAGCATCTCCCTTCCCCGTAGTGATTTTTCCTAATGTCAATCAGTGCAATTAAGTGGCCCAATACAAACCATGCAATTCAAAATATATAATATATACCAAAGTCATTTCTATATAGTGCCAGAGGAGGGCACAATAAAGAAGGGCATCGTGTCCTCCTTACGGTCATACAGGGTTTTATACTGCAAGAACCATCGTTCCCTGCTTCGTTAGAGTCTCTCTAATGAAGAGATGCCTTCTGACACGGGGCCAACAGGCAGGTCCACGAGAGAAGTCCTCTCCGCTGTGCTTAGGACTCGGGCAGCTCCTAAGAGGGTATGGCCCAGATCTCGACTTCTTCTGCCCTTGTTCTTAGAAACCCTGGCTTGATGCATCAAGAACGGGGTGAAACTCCCCGCAAAGGAGCAGATGTAGAATATACACGCGGGGCAGGCAAGCCCATTTACACATGGATCTCATTTGCAAATCTGTTGGCTCCTTGTAAGCCAATTTCTTCTCTCGGTTATACCTGCAAATCCTGATAATCCCTTGACTACCCATGTTGACACGCTGGGCTCACAACAGCATAGAGGGAGCAGAGCATTTTGCCCCACGTACCGTTCAGTGACCTGCTTTCCTTACAGGAATGTAGAAGGTCCCTGCCTCAGTTCAGGCCTGTGCCTCACACCCTCCTCATCTTCTGGAGAACTTCCTCACAGGTTGGTGCAGGCTGGGGACAGGTCCTCCCATGCCCTTCTCTTCTGGCTAAGCAAGGCCAGCTCCTTTGACCTCCTCTTGGGAGAGCATGAGGTCCCAGGGGGGCTCTGACCAGATGGGAGACTCTGCGAGACTCTCACGGTGGCCTGATGTCCACCCTCCTTTCCATATGTGGATACCAAAGCACAAAACCTGAGGATTTTCAGAGGTTACTGGGCAGAATAAAGTAAGGCCAAAAAAAAGACTCCACAATAAAATTGTTCCCTTAGGGAACAATTTTATTTTCCCTTATTTTCCATTTATTCAACAGAGCACTGCTAGAGCGATTCTGCTCAGATCCTGAGCTCCTGCTCAGGATTTGCTCATTGCAATCACGGGCCTGTGACTCAAGGAAGTCCTTAGCTCCGCACTCATCTCCATTCTTGTGCAGCAGAGCATTTAAGTCTCTCCAACAGCCTCTCTTCCTCCCAGTGCCCAAAGTGCAACTGAGAATGCGTCACCAATGATGCTCAGAGGCTGCACGCTGAGAACGCTTCATCCCTATATTTATTAGGGTGGCTAGAAGAGCGGTGATGACCACGTGCAACCTGAGGGCAACGCGCTGCCTCCAACTCATACCTATGTGAAAAGGGGAATGCTCTGAGATGTGTATGACGCATAGCACACATCTTGCCTCCAGGAGGTCTCCTTCCCATTGCCTTGATTGACTTTTAACCAAGCTCATTGGCAGATACTTCTGCTCTGCTCTAACCTCACCTGGGAAGTCCTTCTCACAGCGGGTTCTCCCACCGCACAGTAACACACGGACTTGCTGTAGACCCTCACACCAGCTCATCTGTGCTCTGCATTGGATCGCCTAGCTCTCTTCCCGGGAATGGTTTGTTTCCCAAATCCCTCTGCGCACTTGGAAGCATCTCCCATCATCCACAGACTTCCCGGGGCTCTCTCAAGCCTGCCCTGCTCCGTGACCGCTCCAGCAGCTCCGCAACACTCACCAAAATCAGCGCATAAAGCACAATGAAAAGAGCTCGTGCGACACCAGAACAACCTCCCGGGGATCAAAGGCAGCGCCACATCTTGCGCACACACACGCACGTGCCGCTTACGGCGGCGGCGAGCGAGCGAGATCAAACACGCTGCAACCGGGTGAGCCCAGGAATAAACTGAAGCCCATGTTTAAATCAGAAAGCTTCCTGCATCTAAGGCTTAAAAGGAAAAACGTTTTATCACAGGCGTTCCTACTTAAGTGCCTTATGCGAGAGTTGGCCAACATCTGCCAAGCTCCAAGACCTCCAGCTCCTTGCTTTAGCTCGTAAGAGTGGCCTGCATGTTCTCATGAAGGCCATCAGATCCAGGCTATCTTAAGAATATATACACTTTTTTTGAAAAAAAATCTGCTACCAAGATGATTTTAATATTTGAGGGTGAATGTAAGCTAGATCCTCCAAACTTAAAGATGGAAAGGAAGAACATTCAGAAACTAGGTGCTGAGAACCTAAAGTTTCCAGCTGGAAGTATGTACCAGCACTAAAGTAATTTGTTTGCTTGCTTAAAAAATACATAAATAAAATCGTTTTCCCTGCTGCTCACAATCAAATTCCTCAAATGAAAAAAATTAAAGAACTGCAGATTCCTCACGAAGCTCTCGTTTCACAGGGCTCGCTGCTACAGGCAGAACAAGAGGATCTTTGTGCTCCCCGGTCGCATACCACGTTCCCCCACAGCAGCCGTGACTCACTGAAGGCTGAAAGCCTAAGTTGGACGTGTTCATGGAAGAGCCCCTTTGCAGCACGGCTTTGCTCTGTACGGACCAGCTCTCAAAACTTGATTAGAAAAGCTATTTTTACTTCTCATTCCTTTCAAAACGCCAGCTCCTTCCCCTGCCCTTCCTTCTACCTCCTTAGAGCTATAAGAGCCAGAAATGGCACTAAATAAAATCTTATTTATTTATTAAAATCTTAAGGACTGTGAGGTCCCTTCAAGGCAGCTCTTTCTCACTTCACATCCAGCAAGATGCCCAGAACCCCATCAGTTCAACGGTGCCCACAGAGCTGGGCTTTGGCGACAGCCCTGGCCAAGGTCCCGCCAACCTTTGGCAGATATCTTCCCATCATCTGCTTCCCATCCTGATCAGATTCGGCATTTATATCATCTGTTAAACTAAAACAGGAGAAAAAAAGCAATCAATACATCAATTCTAACTGTGTGTGTATATATATATATATTTATTTATTTTCAGACTAAGAGGAAAAATAAAGCGTGGAGAATAGAGGGTGGGTGGAAAGCAAGCCCGAGGAATGTTTAAGGAGCACAGATTTATCACTCATAGCGGGAATACTATCTCTGGGAATATACATGACGGGTATCAGAAGGCAAACCAAAGGCAAACTAAAGGAAAAACAGCATGAAGACATTGCTGGGGGCTCCATGCTTTTAATCAAAGACCTTTAGGGGTAAGATGAACACTATCCGCAGTGCAGACCCTGCTCGCCACAGCGAGGACCAAAGTGACACTGAAACCCAAAACCCAAACCCTCATCCCACCTACTCCGGCCAAAGGCAACAAACCCCAGGCCAAACCCCTAACAGCCCCGCGGCCTTTGACATCCAACTTTAAACAGTTCTGACCCAAACCAAAACACAGCGCCGAGGGCTCTTCCAACCAGCATAAACACTCCCACTAGCATTCCACTCAAAAAAGTCGGCGCAAAATAAATACCCGTCCCGTGCAGCCCATCACTCAACGCGGAGACTCCAGAGAAGAAGCCAAGCTCATCAAGCTCATCCCCTTCGTTGTCACAGGGGAGGAACAAGTCTGCACTGGTCACTAAGATGACTCCCCAGAGGTACGTACGGGACAGAGAGATCCCTCCAAAGACATCTTAGGTGCCTTGGGTGTTTTCAACAGCAAGATCCAACCTTAAAGATTCTGTGATCTGCCTTTCTTCCTTGCTGATGGAGACAGGCTAACAGGACAAGCAGAAGATCAACAGCTATGGGGATCAGGCACCTCCTCTGATCACTCTATCACCTTCATTAATTAGCACTGGATTTTAACAGCTGCAACAGGGTAGTTCAGGTTTGTAAGCAGTGTCATGCAACCACTCTGTGTGGATCCCTGCTGGGAAGACGCAGCTCATGGGAATGGGTTACGTGGTGCAGGCACTTAAGTTGTTTTTTGACCTCAGTGGCTAAGTGCAAGCTCAGCTAACCAGGAGTGACCTTAAAAAGCAGAACTGAGAAGTTAAGTGCAATCGCTGCATTGAACTGGTGAGGATTAAAACACTGCAGAGGTCATTGA
This sequence comes from Rhynchotus rufescens, assembly GCA_032273925.1. Classification (NCBI taxonomy): domain Eukaryota; kingdom Metazoa; phylum Chordata; class Aves; order Tinamiformes; family Tinamidae; genus Rhynchotus; species Rhynchotus rufescens. The sequence goes on along the minus strand of JAVCKT010099862.1, from coordinate 3,335 downwards.
CTGTGTTCAAGTGGCGCCCAAGCCTGCTCCTGTTTCCTTGGGGTTATGGAAATTCATGACATCTTCAAAGATGCAGGGAAGAAATTTGTTGATCAGCGTTGCATTACTACATCTTCTGCCAAATTTTTGCCAACGTCATGTTATTACATTTCCTACTGCTTTTTCATAGGGGAAGAAACGAGACATGGGACAGAAGTCATCATGTTGGCTCCACAATTTTCTAAAAGCTATAAGATGTTGCAAGGCCAATAATCTCTCATGCACAGCCCTGGAAAATTCTTTAGGAATAGAAGGAAAAAAAAGGAAAAACCCAAAGCATTAGAGAGGTGCATTTTTGTTATTCATGGTCCCTCCTACTCCACCACTTCTCGGGATTTCTCCCACAGGGAACGTGCAGGCACGCGTGTCCGTGGGGGTCTAATGACAGACACGACCATGACTTGCCCCACACATCCCAAAGAGATCCAGCTTTACAGTCAACTTGCTGCAGTCTCCTCTAGAAGAATTGGTAATAAGCCTCAAAGAGTCATTTATTAGAACGTGAATCACCTTGAATGATCCCAATTCAGCCACAGAAATCACGCATGATTTTTTATTTCTAATACAGCAAAAACCCTCCAGTGATGCCCAGGACCACGTGCACAGAAATGGGCGTATGTGTCTTTCCACCAAGGAAGGAAACAATCAGATTGGTCTACCAAATTCTCACAGAAACCATTAGAAGACACCCAAAATTGCATTAAAAAAAAGGCTTTTGAGGGGGTTTGTAGCAGTTTGTACGAAACACAGTAACTGCACCAAACATGTCATGTTTTCTGCTTGCGGACAACACACATGGAGACTGCTGCTGTCCTCAAGAAATGGGATATGAGCATAGGAAGAAAGGAAATACCCTGTTCTCCCTCCAGACCTTTGATACACTTCCTGCAATTTCTATACAAGGATCAAAGCTCCAATTAAATGGAAAAAAAAATGGGAAAAAAAAAAAAAGCAGCTCTCAAACAGGGAGGTGGAATAAATTTTCAGTGCATTGGCTAATGAATCAACTTCCATTCCTGCTCAGATCCCAAATAACTCACGGCACCCCCAAAATAAGAAAATAAATAAAAATGAAAATCCAGTGAGCCATCTCCTGTCCGCTACACTTTGTTTTAATATGTTCTGCCATGTATTCTCTGCAGTGAAATTCAACCTTTTAACTCAGTCTGAGCTTATTGCAAGGCCAATACCTTCATCCAAGATAGCTCAGAGGAAAAAACACATTTTAAAGCCTACCAAACGGCACCCTTGGTATTTACCTAACAATCTCCAGTGATGCTTCCTTCGGTTGCCTCTGTAGGTTTGAAGGGTATTATAGAATTTCTAAATAGGAAGAAAAAGCATATTTGTTTACCTATTTGATGCTGTGCATATAAGAAAACTACGAAACAAAACAGCTAGTCTACAAGACACATATTTTTCTTTATTTTCTTGGCAATGCCTAGCCAGAACGAAGAGCTGTACTACTGCTATCGATAATGTTCCCTGAGCAATGCTATAAGTTTTCTATAGAGGCTCATTTTTATGTTTTATTTCAAAATAAATAAAGAAATAAGAGCCTGAAGCCCGAGCAAGCACCGTTTCTGGCTACCACGGCTAGGCGGGAGCCTTTCACTGCCACCCTTGGGTGAGAGGCAGGTTGGTACCCGGCCAAGGGATCATTTTACACAAAAGACACGAGTGTCAGCCACCTTTTGCAGAGTTTATTTATAACTCGGGTGGATTTTTACAATGAGAAAAAAAATATGTTATCAGATTGAAAGGTCCCCGCAGCTCCAATACGTTGCTGAAGTAAGAACCAAATGGTCTAGCTACTGAGCTACCTCTTGGTTTAGGAAATCAAACAAGGAAATTAACATTTATTACTAAGTGATCATTAAAAATTAATGTAATTCCACTCCTTTCATCACAGCCTAATTTGTTCACCCCAGCGCCCAGACCACAGCTCGGGCAACAAGGAATCACAGCTCCCTTTCCCATGAAATCCCTGCAAGCCGGTCGTGCCCCAGCTCTATTTCCAAGGCAAATGTGGAAAACGTCACGTCTGCCCTAAATTCCTTTCGAAACCTTCAACAGCTTCAGTTTCCCCTTCCTTCCCCTTCCTCCTTCTGTCACAACCATAAGTAGGGAAAACAAAGGGGAAAACCTGGAGCAAGAACAAGGATCCCCCCGGAGCATCCCTGCTGGTGGCAGGCAGGATTTGGAAGAGAACGGATGGGAGACAAGTCATGTATCAACCCAGAGCCTGCCTGCTAGTTATTTTAAGAGACATTTTTGCAAGCTCTCTTCTGTTGCAGCTGAATGTCTGTAATATGATGTGGTCACACTTACCAGGAAAAAAAAAACCCAATAGCTTACCGGTAAAACCAAGGCAAACAAAAAGCCTTTTTTTTTTTTTTTGCTATTTTCTTCAAGTCTCAGCACTAGAGTCAGGTGGTTAAAAGCATCTTTTCCTAAAAAGGTTGTAGTCAGACACTTCAGCCCGCTGACTTTGACAGCAAGGTTTGAAAGCGTGAGCTGAGGCAACTCGGAAATGCAAAAATATTCTCACCTTCTCAAATATAGCAACTCCAGGAGATGACCCTTGGTATCCACAACTCCCTGTGCAGCAAAGGACGGGAGAAGAGATGCATGGAGAACCCCAGGCAGCTGAGGATGGAGCTGGAGGATGCTCCCATGGGATTGGATGGGATGGGATGGGATGGGATGGGATGGGATGGGATGGGATGGGATGGGATGGGATGGGATGCTCCCATCAGGAGCTCAGCACAAGAAGCTGCCCGACAACAGAATCAGCAGGCAGCAAATCTGACAGCCTTGATGATGGTGGTGGAAGAACCACTTGCTCCTCTCCGGCTGCGCTCCTCCAGATCCTGCTACGTCCACGTGTCCAGAGCACAAACTGAAGGCCCAACTCAGCCTCCCAAGCCCTTTGCTCCTGTTTTCTTACAGTAAAACCAGGCACACAGCTAAATTAATAAGTTACTGAACGACAGAAGAACTGAACGCAGGACCCAACAAAGGAGGGGTAAAGAGGTTTCTCCTAGACATTCCTACCACGGAGCACAGTGCATAGAGCCAAACCCAGCCCTCCCACTGTTTTAGCCAATTCCTGCCTCTCTGCTCACCCCTAGGAATAGAGGCTCTGGCAGAAATCCTTGTTTTGCCAAGGTCTCATCCTCCCCCCGGGCTGTTTTGGCAAGTTTCTGCCATGGAAGATCATAGAATCATAGAATCATAGAATGCCCCAGGTTGGAAGGGACCTCAGAGGTCATCGAGTCCAACCCCCCTGCACA
>JAVCKT010099825.1:0-28924 GCA_032273925.1 Rhynchotus rufescens | reverse complement strand
GCTCTCCTGGGGCAGGGGCAACATCCTGCCTTTGAAGGGGTAACTGCTCTCCACACCCCTGGGAGAGGAGCAAGAACTGACAGTCCTCGGTCACAGCAAGAGTGGAACAAAGGCACGCGTGGGGTCGTGCTCTGCTGGAGCTGCCCAGCTAGCACCAACTCCAGCGAGAACAAACTAACAGCAGTGTATTAGGGCCTGGTAGGAGTCACAGCAGTTCTGCCCAGGAGGCAGGAGCCCTTCAGAGGTCGAGGGGATGGGTTGCGTAGACCCCCTTGTTCTGCACCACCGCATGCGATATGAGCTTCATGTTGCTGCAGGACTGATTCCACGCGGACGACTTGACGGCTCGCAGATTTGCCTTCACTCGCGCGCACGCCTGCACGGGGCACAGACACGTCGCCACCCGTTAGTTATGTAACCAGGGGCCCCCCGGCCTCCCGCAGCCGGCTAAGGAGGCTCCAAGGCAGGAGGCAGCGCTCACCCCTGGGTGCCGGCACCTAAAACCCGCCTGTGCAGACAGCGCAGACCCACACAGAGCGGCCCCTCTGCCTGGCTGCTGCCATCCCGTCCCCATCCTGCCAGCACCACGTGCAGGGCTGGCCCCAGGGGACAGCGCTGCTTCCACAGCACAGGGACCCCAGAGCCCTGCTGAGGCGCAGAGCACCGGAGCTGACGGCTGAGCTGGCTCCCGGGCAAGGGCTGGTTGCTCCCTCTCCAGGGGCACATCATGACCGCAATGGAAGTACCAAGGCAGCTGCTGCTCACAGATTAGACGGGAGAAAACTCTCCTGCCGGTCACCCTAACCCAGCCTTGGCACAGCCCAGGGCTCTGCTCAACGTCCTGCCTAGTGTTCGCTGGGACCAGGACTGTGCTTTCAAGCCAGGCTGCCTTGAGCACACGGAGCAAGAGTAAAGCCTGACCCTTATAATTGCACCTAATCATGGGGTGGGGAGAATTCATGTCCATCTGGTAAGCAGTTCCTACCCTAGAGCGAAGGAGCGTAGCCACATCAAAGGGAGGAAGCTGGAGCAGGAGTGGAAGGGCAGGAATGAGGAGAGACAGGGGAGAACTGGGGCAAGGGGGGGCATTAAACACCCTGTGAACATTTCATGCAAGAATGAAGCCTCCTGCACGTTTTCTGGATGATGAAGCAGCTGCAATGCAAGAGCAGAGGGTACTTGCACAGCACATGGAGGGTGGAGAGGTGCAGTGGTATGGTGGCACAAGGCAGCCCTATCTACCAGGCACATATGGAGTAGATATGGGGTAAAGCTGCACTAGCTGCTCAGCATATCTAGAAGAGATGCATGGAAAAGTGCCTGACACCCATGGGCAAACCCAGGCACTGGTGCCTCCAGCACCAGTCAGCACGGGCATGGCTGAACCGCCCCCGACAAAGCCACCAAGAGGCCAAAGCAAGTGGAGCAACCCAACCCCGTCGTCCCCATGCCCACCTCGTGGCACCACATCCAGCACAGCAGCCTCTCGTGTTCTGCAGAGGCCAGTTTCAGAGTTAAGGCTCAGCTGGCCCTGGGGAGAAGATGCGACCGCAGGGAGGGCTGCTAGCAAAGAAAACTCCCTGGTTAGAAAAAGCTGGAGCTGCGGATGAAATCCAGCCCGCAGCGAGCTGGGACAAAGCAGTGCTGCTCTACCCGAGTACCTACGTGCCATCTACATGCACCCCTTGGGCAAAAGCGAGTGCTCCCAGGACACCCCCCAGGCCGCCGTGAAGCCGGCTGCTGGGCCCGGAGCTGCAGCTGCCCAGGCCGGCGAGCAGCCGGGCGCCAAGGGAAGTGCTGTCCCATCAGAGCACACCCTGCAACACCCCGGCCCCGGCCCGGCCACACACGGCATCTGGCTACACCCGGGGGCTCCGGCGGGGCCAGGAGGAGCCAGCAAGAACAGGGGAGCCCAGAAGCTCTTGTTTGAGGCCACCGAGGCAGCAGCCTGGCAGGGAGGTCCATCCTTCTCCAAACCTTCCCCGCCACCGCCCTCACATACCTGGAGAGCACCACGGCCATGGCGTACACATCTGTGGTGGCATCGGCCACGCGCTTCAGGTGGAACTGCTTGTCTGGGGAGAGAGGCCGCGGTGAGGGGTGGCTATGGCGCTCCTGGGCACCGACCCTGCCATCGCCCCCGTGCCGGCCAGCGCGAGGGCTGAGGGAGCCCTCGTGGTGCCCGCGGGGCAGAGCCCTCAGAGCTGGCGCCTGCTCCAGGCCAGCACGGGCTGCAGCCTCCCGGGGAGCAGCGCGAGGCTACGAGCGGCCTCTGAGGGTGGCACCTGCACCCAAGGGAGCGCGAGGGCAGCACTGAGAGCAGCAGAGGGGCAGGGGGAAGGAGGGCGAGTGCTGGCCGTGCAGCGGCCACAGGAGAGCACCCACCTGGCAGCCTGGTGCCCCACGTCAGCAGGAGGCTCTCCACGGTTTCCCCCAGCAGCTCCACAGCCCTCGTCAGCTTTACAGGGAAGAGAGAGAGGCAGCGGCCTGTGAAAGCTGTGACAGGGCCCCAGGGAGGGCGTTCAGCAGCCCACGACACCCTGCACCCTGGCCCCGGCAGCTGGCACAGCGCAGAAGGACAGCCAGAGGTGGCCTTGATCTCCACCTAGGGATGAGACCAGGTCCAGAGCTCAACATTACACCGGGGGCAGCCTCACCGCAGCCCAAACTCTCCCCTGGTCTCGAGGCACCAGACAGGCCAGCGCTCCGGGCACAGCCTCTGCCTGCGGGACAGCGCCAGCTGCAGCACCTCCAGCCCCGGGAAGCACCTGCCCAGGGCTCCTCGACTGTCCACCAAGGCTGTTCTCATCCCTGCACCACCATTTGGCCAAGTTCGGGCACTGACACTCCAACTTTGACACGTGGGCAAGATCCCCGTAGGGGCTACACCTGGCAGGTGTCCTAGCCACTGCAGCTAGCTCAGGGGGCTTTTTAAACCAATTTGTCCAGAGTGTAACATATTCACTCATTGTTGCCAGCGTTTTTTTTACCCAAATATTGTGTTCTCAGGAGCTACATGAGACATGCAGGTACTACAGACCACCCTGCGTCTCCCCCAGGCAGTTATGGGGGGAAGGAGCCCTTGGTATCAGAGCAACTCTTGAGCTTTGTGGTTCAAGCTTAAAGCAGGCACCACGAAAAGCTGCCCATGCAAACAGCGTCCATTTGTCCAAACAGTGACCATTCCTGTCAGGACAGGTCCAGGGAAAGAAGCCCCTGAGGCTGGAGGTCCTGCCAAGAGATTCCCAACACTGGAGCAAGTCCAAAGACAGCGTTGAGGGTCTCGAGTGCAAGAGCACAAGCAGCTTATTCCCACATACAAGTTGCAGCTTGTAGGATCTGCCCAAAGCCCCGTTTCCTTTCAAGGAGAGAGCAAAAGAACAAAACTGAACTTGTAGATGAGCCAGGGAAAGGAGGGGAAGGGGGGAATTTCCCTCCGTTTCTAGGAGTGGCAGAAAGTGCTTTGAGACCTGTTCATGCAAAATGGTGTAAAATTACAGTTGTGACAGCCAAGGAAACAAACAAACCCTGGAAGCGTGAAATGGCCTGGGGGATGTGGGAACTCTGTCCAAAGCGAATGCACAAATGATGTTCAGGTGTGTGGATGATTCATATATACAAAAATTAGTGAGTAGCTCTCTAACCTGGAAAACATCCAAATGTTGGGAACTAAATAGAGATATTTAAGAACTTATAAAACTAACTAAATATATATACGTTGTCATTATTTGAGGGATGAGCCCTCTAGTGCAGGAACAGCAGCTCTTGTGGCTCAGCTCTGAGAAAGACCCTCCTACCTGGACTGCACTGCTGTTGAGGTCTGAATGAACAAGTCCCTGGAGAGAAAAGCCAGAAGAGACCCCTACTTTTCTGAAAATAGAAAAATGAAATAGAGGAAAGGAAAAAAGAAAAAAAAAAAAAAGGACAAAGGTGCAAAATAGAGAACAAAACAAGTCTCTGTTGAGAACTACACCCACACGGCACAGTGGGTGCTGTGCACAGCCGGCGCGCCGGCAGCCTTGACCCGTTCTTGCTGGCAGCAGTGCCCCGGCAGCAGCAGGAGCAGCAGCAGGAGCAGCAGGCAGGCTGCACCTCCCAGCACAGCAGGAGTGGGTGCCGCGCTCCTGAAGGCTGCGCATCCACAACGTGCTGCCTGCAGCGGCTGCGGCCCCGGCAGAGCAGCTCCCTCCAGCGCTGCCCGTCGCGGAGCTCCTGCTCTGCTCTCCACGCTGCCTCTCTCTGCTCCCAGCGCTATTCTGCGCCCAGAGCCAGCCCCGCAGGCAGCCAGGCCCATACGGGTGCCGCTTACCACTTGGCTCTCCAGCCCAGTTCGCGGAGCAGAGCGCGCACGCTCCCAAGCGGGCTCATGAGGCGTTCTGCAGGTTCTTTAAGCAGCCTCCAGCATATTGAAACACATTGCAAAAGTGTTAAACACCATCGCTCAGCAAACCCCCTGCTCCCGCTGCACAGGCACCTTCTGTTCCCCTGGAGGAGGCGCAATGATCAGCTCATAGCACTACCAGGTCTGCTGAGTGGATGGCCAAGTAAGATTATTTAAAACCTATTTAGTGCAGGAGTGCTTCAGTGCAGTTACACTGTTTTATCATATTTGATATGACCTATATACAACCTATATTTCCTATGATATGTATTTATAATGTGCTTGTAAGAACTATTTGACTCATTGAAAAAGAAAACAGAATTGATTGCCTTAAGAAACAAGGGAACATCTCACAGATTCGGCTATTGTGCCCTGTACAAGAGCAACAATTCATATTCACAAGAACACATGCAAAGCTTTTTGCTTTCACATTGATGATCTGGGATCCAGAAGCCAAGGAAAAAGGAAGAGCAGCAGAGGCCAGAGTTGGCATTCAAAGCTGCCCCTGGGATCTGTGCGGCTGCGCAGACGCGGTGCCAGGGCACGGGTCTGCACGCGAGCACAGCACGTTCACAGAGCCCTCCTCTGCTTCCATGGGCAACGAGCATCACTGTGTTGAGCACTGTCAGGGCTTCACACTGCCAGGACACAGGTGAGGATCAGCTTGCCAGTGAGAATCCTGGGCTTTTACACAGCACTTAATGCCGAGCACAGGCTGCAAGCTGAGCATGGAGCCCTTCAGGAAGGGAGATGAGCTCCCAGGAGTCCTCAGCAGGGAAATGGAGAGGAGCACTGACATGCGAGACGGCTGGTGAAGTGAACGCGGATCCTGTTCCCAAATCCTGCTGCGTGTGCAGACCAGAGCTGGCCTTCAGGTTACTGAAGTGATCTCAGTCACAAGCCACCGAGTTCAGATGTGGCTTAAGACCCTGGATACCCCCCTAGCCCTCACTCCTCCTCCTCCAAACACTGCTGCACAAGGTAGTAGGCTCAGGGCCCTCATGCACGAGCCAGGAAGCGTGGCTCTGTCTGGATGCCAGGGTGGCACTTCAGTCCCCAGTGTCCAACATTCCTCAGAGGGGCGGCGTGAATGGCCTTAGGGACCCGCCAGGACCCCCAGCTGCCAGGGTGTAGGTGCTCCAGCAGGACACTGTTTCCTGCCTGCTCTGAGGTCTGTGCTCGAGCAGACCCGCAGCCCTTCCCGCCCCTGTGGCTGGACGGTGCCTGGCCAGCTCAGGGCACCCATGGGCTCCTGGCCATGCTGTCAGTGCCCGTTGCAGCGCGACCAGGAGCTCCCCACCATCCTCCTGCGGCTGGAGCCCCTGCAGCCTTTCAGGAGGGAAAAGCCCCAGCTCAGAGATCGCTTCGGGTCTTCACCTGGATGACTGTCAATGCCACAAACAGCCGGAGGATGTCGTTGGTGCCCTCAAAAATGCGGAAAATCCTCAAATCCCTCATGACCTTTTCAACACCTGCCTCCTGCAACAAGGGGGATGATCCAGCCAAGCGGGATCTGCCGGCACTCTTTGCTCTCCCCTCCCTGGTTGCCAGCCCTCCTTGCTTTACCTGCATGTATCCCATTCCTCCGAGGACCTGGATAACCTCATCTGCGACGTGCCAGGCCACTTCCTAGAGGCAAACACATCAAGAAGCAACACAGGAACACATCCCACTTGAATGCGGCCACCAGGAGCCTTCACCCCAAAGGCTCTGCTCCTGCTCCCCCTCTTTGTACCCCAGCTGCCGACGCTACTGCTAGGCACATGTGGAAGGTGATCCTGGGCTAGTATGACGTTACTAGCAGCAGGCAGTCATGGTGGGACAGCCAGAACAGGCCTCTGGCTGCATTTCCACCAGAGCTGGGCCGTGGTCAGCAGCGCAAAGAGAAGCAGGGCTGGGGACCAGGACCACATGCAGGGAGCCACAGCCAAGCGGTCAAGCAGGGAGCTGCCCTGGCCTTCAGTGTCACACCTCCAACCAAGGGACCCCGTGGACCTCACACACTCAGAGAGACTGGGCAAGAAGAGACGCTGAACCGAGGACAGGAGCCTTCCCCGGAGCTAACAGCCGCTGCCAGCCCCTGGTGCTTGTCCCTCCCCAACGAGGGGTGGCAGCAGAAGGCAGCGCTCAGGCCTGGTCAGCAGAGATGTGAAGCGCTGTCATTAAAAACACCCACCGAAGCAAAAATCTTGCTGATGACAGCTTCCAGCTTGTAGTCAGACACCTTCATGTCCATGTTGGCACTGAGCACGTAGGCCATTGACTGCGGAGGAGCTGCCGGTGAGGTCACGGCTCCCTGGGCAAGGTCTGCCCGCTGGGAAGGCACGGCTGTGCCGAGCCTAGCACCATCGGGCTCCGCTCATCAGGGCCCAAAGCATTTCTCACCTCCGTGACATAGTGCAGCAGGGCCATCCGGGCGATCTTCTCCTGCATGGCCCCGTAGTTGCTAATCTTGTCCCCAAACTGCGTGCGGTTAGTGGCATGGTCTGCCTGCGGTGCACAAGAGCGCGTTACCACAGCGAGAAGGGGCAGAGAGGGGACACAGGGCTCACTGGACAGGGAACTTTATAAGGAGGCAGCTGCAGAGTTGTCCCTATATGTCCACCTGAACCCTTGCTGTGCTGCTTACGTTAACAGGGGTTGGAAGCAACCTGGTCTTTCCCTGCTGGAGGTTGGAAATCCCACTTGTTGCTTTCTCTGATTTCTGCCAGAACTCACAGGGTTCTGTCTTTCGGTTCAGGTCAGCAAAGGTGGCATTTTGGAGTGGATCAGCTATATGGTCCCAAGCCAGCAAGTTAAGCTGAGGCTGGGAAATGCCCCTACAGACTCTTCCATTAGGACAGCCCATCACTTCCAGTAGCCACTGCCGAGCCCCCTGACCTCACACCATAGGTGAGAGAGACTTTAAAGCATCTCCGTTCTGAGGGAGCAAGTCACACAGCTCAACACGGCCTGCAGACCCTCAGGACACAGGCATGTGTGTTCAGCCGTGCCCGTGAATAGCTGCACTGAGGCCACCGAGCCTGAGCACACTCAAACACAGGCCCAAGTGTTTGCTAGAGCGGAGTTTACATTACACAAGAAATAAACAACAAATCCAGTAGTCAATGCTCTGACTTTGTTTCAATACATAGCTACACTCTGAGGTGGCACAGAGATACCATTCATGGGAGTTTGAATCAAACAAGTCAGGAGATTTGTCAGAAATGCTGCTTTAGAGAGTGTTAAAGATGCTTTTATCTGCATTGCCCTCTCTAGGGATATTAGCCAGGCATCTATTTCAGGGTAAAGAGGCTTGGGGTGAGACAACAGATGTTTTATTCTATTAGCTTAAATGTTTCTGCAAACAGATTCGTGACTGTCACGCCATGCATGCCCAGCCATAATTATTCTCACACAGTATTTGTTACCCATGGAATAGAGCAGTTTCTACAGTGTCATGGGAATTTTCTCGGGGTGGGAGCCTGGGCCTGATTTGGAGCCTACAAGTGCCCATGCACAGACAGGGCTGGCAGGGAGCTCCTGGTCGCCACCAGTGCCTGCACAGGCAGGCAGAGCCTGCCAGAACCAGGAGCAGCACTAGGGTGTGCCAAGCTGCCATACCTGCCTCCGGCAGCATTCACAAGCCACCTTCCTGCTCCTGATAGCACCTGCAGGTAGCTACAGCTGTCCCCAAAGCTTGAAGGAACCAGGCAGTTCACACATGAGCATGGAAAAGTGCCAGAGGAGCAAAAACCAGGTTGGGATGAGCTTTACAGGGCACAGACACAGGGCTTCACGTGTCAGTGGAGATGTTCAGCAAGAAAACCTGTCGAAGGTGCATGAGGCTGGGACTTAGGGCAGAGGCTGAGAGCTCCGAGGGAGAGGAGGATGGAGAAACGCTTTGTGCGTGTGCACAGGGTCTGGCAGTAAATCTCCATGCGAGTACCAGCAGCTGCCAGCAGCATCTCCACACCAGCGCTGACCCCGAGAAAGCTGATGGGACTGACAGACCATCGCCCCACGTGACGACACCGCCAGGCCACCGCGTCCCACAGAGCCGAGCCGCCGCACTATCCAACCTCCTGCCAAGGAGCAACTCACGGCCCTCACGATCACTCCTCGCATGGTCCCAGCCAGGGCAGACGCCATCCCAAAACGGCCGTTATTCAGTAGGTTCATTGCCACCTTGAAGCCTTTCCCGAGGCCCCCCAGCAGATTTTCTGCAGGCACTTTCACATTATCAAAGTGAACCTCAGCTGTATTGGAGCACTTGATCCCCATCTTCTTCTCTGGAGGGCCACTACCAACACAGAACAGAAGCAGAGAGAGGAGGCTCTGGAAGGCCACAAACACATGCATTTTGTGCATGGCTTTATGAATGTACCATTTTGGCATTTGCACAGGTATAGAGGTCTCCAGGAGAGATGAGATGAAGCGGGACAGACAGTTACAGTTGTCCCACACAACTGCACCAACTCACTTGGCCATGGAGGCTGCCGCAAGGCACATCCAGATGTGGGGCTGGGAACAAGAGCCTCCTTCACCCCCCAGGAACTTGCACCACCTGCTGTGCACAGACAGGCTGGCAGCAGGGATTGGGAAGGGGCATCCAGTCCTCCCTTAGGTGAGGGGGATTGAAGGGGCTCTGCTCCGCGCAGGCACCGGGCCAGGACCCCTGCCAGGATGAGCACACATAGGAGGCATTCCCTATCCTTATTTCCTCCCTTTTTAGTCATGCTTCTTGGAGCAAACAGCTGCAGTGTGCAAGGGTTGGGGTTAAACATCATTAGGAGCAGCAGGAGAATGTGCTCTGCTGGGCACAGAATGGTTGAGCACCTCTGAGCAGCTGGAAATCAGGCAAGAAATGCAGGGGCACGAGGAGCTGGCAGTCTGCTGACCCATTGTCATAGTAACTCTGGTTAAAGTCTCACCAGGAGAACAGCTTCTCACACAGCATTTCACCCCCCAAGGTGACAAGTGCCATCAGCACCCCGTGAAACACGGTTACTTTGTCAGGACAGTCCCAACGATACGTGCTGAAGGACAAGGCAGAGCTTCCTGCGAGCCACAGTTCAAGGTCACGGGCACGTGCTTGCTGAGTGATGGTTAACTTCAGGGCAGCCAGGGTGAAAGCAACTGGCAGCACTAACGTCTGCCCGTAACGCTGGCATCTCCCTCCCCGAGGCTACAGAAGTTCAGAGAACTTTATAAGTCATCTCTAGCAGCCTTCCCAGGGAAGGCTGGACACTGACACCACTTTTTGCTCCACCATAAAAGAGTAATTCAATCTATGGAAACGCAAAGAGCTAGCGGCTATTCTGACAGCAGTTACAAGAGCAATGCAATACTGTTTGGCTTATTTTGTGCTTAAAGATTGGCTTTTTTTTTTTTTTTTTTTTTTTTTTTTTTAAACTTTCCAGTGTGGACAGGATAGCGACACAGATGGCTGGGCTGGTGAGGGAGCTCGGCACCAGCAGTGATTTGCTCAGGACATTTTGCAAGCCAGAGGCAGAGGCAGGATGAGAACTGCTGGATCACAGTCCTTGGCTGAGGTCTTTGCATCCCACCATCGACATAGACCAGCTCTTACCTGGTTACTCCCCCAAACGCTCGCTCCACGATGAAAGCAGAAATTCTTTCTTTCATTTCACCTGTTTCTACTTTTATTGGTGTCTTGGCAAACACAGTGAAGATCTCAGCTATCCCTCCATTAGTGCAACACAAAGCAGACAAAGCGGGGAGCGTTTCTCTGTGCAGCCTACATATCATTGCGTTGGTTCTCTCTTTTCCACAGACTTTGTGCATCGCGCAAGTGATTGTTTTACAAGGGACAACAGCAATAAAACCAACTACTCTCTATATAGGTGACAAGAGCCCACCAAACTGGCCTTACAGAGAAGCAGACACTGTCCAGCTAGGTTCTGGGGTAGGACTCCTCGCTGAGGAGCAGGACGTGCCTGTCCCAGGCCTCACCTGATCCAGATCTTCTCTCCATTGAGGGTGTAGAAGCTGCCACAGGCGCTGGGCTCGGCCACGGTGCGGATGGAGGCAGCGTCCGAGCCGCTGGCGGGCTCCGACAGGCAGAAGGCAGCCACGGTCTGCCCTGCAGCGGGCAGGGAGCAGCCAGCGGGCGCAGGCTGGGGCCCAGCCGTGCAAGGGCCGCGCGTCCCACGTGCAGCGCTCGGGCTGCGCTCCGGCCGCTGGCACCCGGGGATGACCACATGTATGCAGTGAGGACAGGGGAGGACAGCCCGTCACCCACCACCCTTGTGTGGGCATTTCTCAGCGGCCTGACCATGCCACGAGCCCGTGTCGCCCATGGCTCCCGCACCCGCGGCTCCGCTGAGGATGTCGGGCACACGGGAGCAGCGGGAGCCGCGAGCCCGGCCCGCTGGCCGCAAGCAGGGAGCGAGCGGCGGCTCCCGCGCGTGCCCTACCGGAGGCGAGCCGGGGCAGGTACTTCTGCTTCTGCTCCGGCGTCCCGAAGAGCAGGATGCCCTTGAAGCCAATGGACTGGTGCGCCCCGAGGCTGATGGCCACACTGAGGTCGTGCAGTCCCACCACCTCCACCAGGCGGGCGTACTGCGGGAGACAGACCGCCTCTGACAGCGCCCCTGCCCAATGCAGGGAAATGCCCAATGCATTCCCCTCATGGAAAAGGGGTCCCCAACCGCCCGGCTGCAGACGTGGACCCATTGCCGCCACCTCAGTCAGGTCACTGACCTGCTGTCCCCTCTGCCCCAGGAACACAGCCCCCTGCGCAGGGCCCTGGCCAGGGGGCTCCTTACCTGGCTGTTCTTGAGCCCAGTGCCCCCCAGCTCCACAGGCACCTGCAGCCCAAAGGCTCCCAGGTCTTTCAGGCCTGCCAAGGTAGCCTCCTCAATGGACTCCAGCTTCTCATTTGCAGCAGGCTTGTTCACCTCCTTCAAGGAACCAAAGAGAATGAGCAAGGGGCTAATACCCCCTGTTCAACAAGGAGGGTGTTGAGGGATCCCCAATTCTGGCAGGAAGGGAGGCACTTCCAGCAGCAGTGCCAGGACCCTGCAGCCTGCGGCAATGAGGGCAAAGCCCGAGTATCATGGGGCATCTGTGTCCTCCCTTCACCAGCCCCTCCTTCTCTGCGTGTTCCCTTCTGGTTCAGCAGACAACTTACTCAAAGCCCTCCACTGCTTCAGGCCACACGGACTCCCCAGTCTGGCTCAGACCATGGCACAACAGCCTAAAACTAATGCTACAGTTATCCAGGACAACAGCACAGAAGGCTTGTGAATGTAGGTGTGTGCACATCCATGTAGAAGTGTATGGAAATTTGTGCATGTAGGAATATGCACAGGTACATCTGCTCAGGAACATGAGGGTCCACGGGTTTATGCATATTTACACGTAGATGTGCTCATGTGCACACTGTAATCCACAGACATGCATGCAATAGGTGCAGCTGTGCACGTGTGTGTGTGAATGTGTGTGCCTGTACATGTGCATATATTTGTGCACACACATGACTGTGCACATACAGACATAGGTATATGTGCAGGTATGTCTGAGTATCAGCATAGCTTCAGATGCCTGCAGGGATGGAGGATGCTACTGACCTCAAAGAAGTGGGTGCAGGGATCCAGCAAGGCTCGCAGGGACTGCGTTTCCTCCTCTGTAAGAGCTGAGGGAGGACGGCCTGATTAGCACCACATCCTTTAGCCTTGCTCCCTTCTCCAGCCCTTGACTTTGCCAAGTTGGGGGAGACCACGTGCTCCAGGGTGAGTCAGCAGCGCGGGCAGCCTCACACCTCGGCTGCCGCCTCGGGGCCCGCTGCCAAGGGCCGCCCGCGCCGCCTCTGCCATTCCCAGGGAATGCTGTTCCCCCGAGCAGGAGGCTCCTCAGGGCAGCCTGGCCACGTGCCCACACGGACACCAGTCCTGCAGCCTGCACCACTGTTTAGGCAAGGGACACAGGGTGGCAAACGGCACCAGTAACGAACACTTGAATAGGACACACCTGAAGGGAAAGGGAAAACGTTGGCAGGAACAAGCTGCCCATTGAAGATGTTTCTGACAAAGGAGCTGGATTCCTAGAAGAGAGGAGAGGTGGTGACAAGGCCGTGGCAAAGGCATGCTGTGGCACAGGAGATGCCCAAGGGCAGGAGCCAGTGGGGCAGGAACCGGGGCTGCGTGACAGCGTGGGGAGCCCTGCCGGGAGCAGCTGCACAGCCCTGGCCGGCAGCACGTGGCGAGGCAGGGGCACGGTGAGGATACGACTGTCGCTGTCCCCATGGAAAAGTTCGGCGTATCCCCAGGTGCCTCCTCCTTTCCCAGAATTGTGCGTCAGCTGCTCCGATGACACCCTGCTCCCAGCGCGCCGGGTGTCAAGGACACGCCAGGAGTCTTCTGGCCGCGCCTGAGCGGCAGATCCTCCTGGCCAGAGCAGCCTGCGCGAGAGGCAGCCCTGCCGCAGCTCCCCGCGGCTCCGCGGCCGACAGGCGCTGCCGCCTGACTCACCGTCTCCACGCGGCTGGAGCATCCGGCCCTGGGGAGCGCTGCAGTGCACGGCAGCCTGCGGGGACAGCGCCAAGGTGACTTGTGAGGGACCTCCTGGGCTAGTGCCAGCCACCGGGCTGCTCGGGCGTGCTGCACGGGCCATTCCCTGGGGCTGGAGCCTGCCTGGCAGCAGGGGCTCCGGCGCTAGTGACCACGACCCACGTGATCAGAAAAGAGACCAGCAGAACCCTGCCCAGGCCATTTGGATGGACCAGAGCACCAAGAGCCTCTCTGTTAAGGACGGAGGGCAATACTGCACATCCCGAGGCAGTGCTCAGTGTTGTGAGGCAAGGCAAGCCACCCCGCGGGGCGGGAAGGGCCGCCTGGCCACTCGTCACACGCGTGGTTACGGTACCTGCAGGCTGCCTTGGCCGCGCACTGTGCCCAGAGCCGCCCCGGGCAGCGCAACCGCGAGCCCATCAGCTGCAGCGTTTTGCCTGGGGGCAGCGCTCCGCTCACATCCCTGGTGGGCAGGGAAAGGCAGCGGTGGTTAGAAGGCCCTCGTGCAGAGCCCATGGTGAAATCCCTCCGTGCGTCCCAGAGCCGCACACAGCTTCCCTGCCAGCCCCATCTGCCCTGTGCCCAGACCCACATCACCTCTCGGACCTGCTCCTTCGGCGCTTTCCAGCCTTCACAGACCACCGAGGTTCTGCTGGCCAGTTACCGACTCACAGCTCACAGAGCAGCCAGGCTGTTGGGGTGGTCGCCCGTGCCAGGATGCCACGTTGTGGCTGGGAGTGCAGCCGGTGGAAGGTGCCGGAACCCTGCAGTGCCACCCGGGCACTGTGACACCACAGGCCACATTATTGCCGGCCCCTTATGGGTGGCTCTGGTGGAAGCCAGAGCTGCTGGAAGCGGAGAAGAAACCCAGAGCAGAGCAAGGAAGCGGCTGCATGGGACACCCTGCCCAGCTCCGCCTAAGTGGCACAGACAAGGCAGGCTCAAGAAGTTCATGTTCAAGACACCCAGCAAAAGGCACTCAAGCACGACTGGTGTCACTTGCTTACGGACCTTTCCTGGGCTCCCTTCTGCTCATCAACAGAAGACAAACCCCCACAACGGAAGTGTCCTACGAGCAGTGCTGGGGGCTGGCGGGAAGTTCCTGGAGAAGCACTTCCATGTTCCCCAGCGCGCGCGGCTGACGCCGTCGGCCAGCACCACCACAGGGCTCCCTGCAGCAGGCGACACGCTCACAGATCAGTGCATGCCCGTCTCTACATCCAAATAATGATTTGAAGAATCGGCTCGTTAATTTTAAGACACTGCAAGAGAAGGAACTGCACACGGATGGAGGAGCATGACGGAGACCTGCACAGCCTCCTTGTGCTTCCCAATACACTACTGACAAGGAAAAACTTATTTCACATCCATGTTTATAGGTTCTCACACAGCTCTTACCTGGGCAAGATCACAAGGCTGCATCCTTGTGGCTTTTCCAGCGCTGCTGAGAACAAACTGTATCCAGCACAAGGTCAAACCCTGGAGGTAGAGCTGGCTACAGCTCAAAGTTTCATGCTACTTGCAGGTCTGTTCAATTCACGGTGCCTGCTTGCTTGCTGAGACACTTACTAGTGTTCATTTGGGTTTGTTGCTATTGCACTTCTCAGCTTTGTTGTTGCAAAACAGCAGCCAGCAGGATTTCTATTTACACAACATCACGGCGTTCAGGTCGGGATCTCCAAGCTGGAGAGAGAAAAACATCCTGTATCTCCGAAGTCTTCCAGCTTCCAAGATGTCAGATGAGAGCCGTGTTTCAAGGTGCCCTGGATGGCAGCGCTGCGGAGCTGGCTCACGGAGCTGCCGGGTTCGCCTGGAAGGAGCAGTGCCCTGGCAGGGCTCCCCACACGAGCACAGGGCTCCACCAAGGCGCCCTGCTCCCCCACGCTGCCCGCAGCGCTGCTGGGCCAGCACCTCTGCTCAAGGCAGAGCCGCAGCAGTGGTTTTATCCTCCTGTGCTCATCATGGAGATTTTTAATACAGCTTTCTAATTACCATTTGATATGCTTAAAAAAAATTAAAACTTTTTTCTCCCTCCAATTGATAGCGCTGATATTTCTCTTCGATAACTTTGGCCATCACTTGGAAGCACATGGGAATACTCTGACTAGCAGCATTACCCAAGCAAAATTGCATCCTATGCCTGCAGACACTTCTCCAAATGCTGATTTTCCCCAGTACAACCCAATATATTACACACTACTATTTGGCATAGTATATATACCAGTATAATATACCAGCTCTGCAACTCCTTAAGCTCTTCAGCTTCAAGAGAAAAAAATCCTAGATTTCAACCATTCATGACAGTGGCAAAGTCTTTCAAAGCCCAGAGGAGGGAGCAACCATCCTGCCTGTGCAGTTCATTGTGCAGATAAACACAAGATGCGAGACCATCAATGAGAGATCTCCGTAGGCAAGCCTGCCTTCCTGTCCCTACATACACCACGTGCCCAACTCAAACCTCTGCAGCTCCTGCCGCTCAGCCTTCTGCCTTCTCTTAGCATTCACAGACCATCTTTACTCCTTTCACCTGCAGCAAGTATTTTGCCTTTTAAATTCCCTCTCCATTTGCAGTCAGCGGTGTTTTCATGTTGACACTAAGTCAAGAAGGCAGGTGCCATGAGGCAGGGACACACTGGGAGCCACCAGGACAGAGAGCCCGCAGCTATTTGCAGCCAGTGGCTCGCACCCCTTGCTGCGTGCAGCTCAGCCACGGCAAACGCTGCGGACACAGGACCACTTCCCACAGGCGCCTCCTGACCTGGGGTCACACAAATTAATGAGCGTGTAATGAGGTCAAAAGACCCAGGAGTGCCACGATCCAAAGGAAGTAATTCCTTGGCATAAGCCTGGCCCTTTTCTTTTTATGGTTCAATACCACAGCATTGCAGAAGCTGGATGTTCAGCTGAAACGGCAGGAGACAGAGATTACGCTGGAATCCTCCGGATAACAGAATTTCCAAGAAACACTATAGGATCTCCAGCAAGTCAACCCTTTTTCTCCCCGCACACGTCAGTTCTTCCTCATGCATACAGCAAATTTTGGAGCTGACTACTTTGTCTACAACCATTTCTTCAGAAAGAAGAAAACATAAAATAACCAAATTGAGAGGTCAGCATATGCAAGAAATAGAAGTATGATAATAATAATAATAAAAAACTGATCTGCTGTTGCATAGGGCTCTCCCCACCTCTCCCCAGCAGCCTCACATAAATCCAGTTTTCACAGAACACCGAACAGCTGCTGGAAATACAAGATGGAAATGAACCTGCTCAGTCATCTGGCCTTTGCTGCCCAGGGTATATGAACCATACAGAACAGTAGAGAAACATTTGATACTTGCTCTTCCAGCACCAGTCTGCACCTCTCACCCGTGAGCATCCTCCCAGAGCATGTAGAGAAGAGATCTTGTGCTCAGCACTTCTTCAGTGCAAAGCAAGCTTGCAGATAAGAGCTGAACTGAAGAACTAAGCACTCACCTTGGACATGAGCTTCAAAGTCCTTTGCTGACAGGGTACCAGCAAGCAAATCCATAGATTTGCCTCCATGTGAACACCTGTGCAACTCCCCTGCCCAGGTGCCCCAAAGCAGCCAGCACAAAACAGCTCAGGTCACTCCTATTACTGGTGCTGAGCACGATGAATTAACCTGCTGCCACACACATGAACCATCTCTCACTTCAGGGCCCACAAGAGCCTTTGGCATTTGTGAGCACCCGGCAGACAGCAGCTGTGCTACCTCTGCAGTCTGGGCCACGTTGTCCATTCTACCATAGGCTGTTCTCACTGTGCTCCCAGTATCACCACGTGCAGAGCCCATCCAACACTCCTTAATCTGTGAGCCCAATTCTGGAGAAAAAAACAACTAAACAAACAAAAACAAACCCCACACCACTAGCGCAGACATAAGCACTGGAAACATGGACGTGTGCTTGATAAATCTCAGTTTATTTTTCTCTCTGTGCAAATTAGTGTTACTTAATGTTACTCACATTTTATGGTGAAGGGGACAGAAGTAATTACAATACTGTTCAAACAAGCTGCAGTTTAGTGGGAAAGAGGGATCATTCCAAGTCCTGGATCCCAGACAGTCTCTGTGTGTTGACGATCTGCAATAAAGAACTGCACATCCAGCACCTGCAGGATTGTTTGTAACACAGACCATCTCCACAGCACCTCCCAGGGAAGCCTGCTTTTCTCCCCAGGCAGCACAACACTCACAGCTCCATCCAGACACCAAACAGTTACAGCAGCATATAAAAACTTTCTAAGACAATTTCAGTTTAGAGCTGAGATGAATATAGAGCAAATGTTAAGATCTTTCAAGGCACTTAACCTCACGCAGGATGAGGTCTGAACAAGGTTTAGCAGTAGAATGGAAAGCTGGTCCAAGAGTGCCCATGTCCTAGAATGAGAGACTAGCTTGCTGATCTGGCCAGCAGTGCCTGGAGTCAGCGCCAGCCACACCAGGCACCGCCGCCTGGAAAGGGGAAACAGGAGGAAGCCAGGCAGCCCCAGCCCTTGGTGAAATGATTGAAAAACCTGGTTCTGGCCAACAGGACACCCTTGGGGATGCTGTGTGCAAAACAGCTCATATCAGGAACCACAGTTGTCAGGAAACTCTGTGAGGAGGCAATCACACACGACATGGAAATTTCATTGTGCGATATTAAAGAAAGGAAAAGGAGGCACTTAAAGCACCCACCCAGAGCACATGGCCACGCTGCACCGGCTGTTCAAATTCATGAAGCCAAAACTATGATCCAGGAAGAGCAGCTCGCTCTGCACTTGCTGACTCGCTGGCCCTGGTCACAGTGTGGTGAGGGAAGCACCCTTCCCTGCAGGGACACCCATCACCAACCCACAGACCAGGGTGAGGAGGCTCTTTAGAGGCAACCTTGCTGCTTTCTTAGAAAGAGCAGCCAACCCTCCTAGCAGTTCCAGCAAAACAAAGGAAGGCTGCGACTGACCCATTTTCCATCAAATGGAAACTCTGCTTTCGTTTCCCATTTTAGCTTCTCCCTCTCTTACATACATCTCAATACATCTCTTAGCAACAGCTCTGCTGTGCCCCCACGAGCCTCTCCTTGTAAGGAAAACCAAGAGTCCATTAATAAGCCGAATTTATCACTGGGGAGACTGTTGAACTAATTACACCAGTCATGCGTTTGACCCATTATGTTAACCTTCTGCCACAGCCAAAAGGAAAACACCTTTCAACTTTAATCAGAGCATCAGGGAAAACAAGAACAAGGAGCCAGAAACGCCCTGCCTTGATCCATATCCCACAATACAAGACTTGAAGCCGTAACGCCGAGTGCAAACACGCGCACCTGCAGATGCACGAGCACGAGGTGCGGAGCAGCCGTGACTAAGCCAGCTCGAACCCACGCGTGTGTGTGCGCCGGGAGGATGCCTGAAGGACGCCCCGTCACAGCGTGGCCCCGGGAACGTACAGCCAGTCGGCGAGGGCCGTGGGCAGGTGCGTCACGGCCTGCAGCCTCACCCACCAGTAGGGCTCCATGGGGTTGTAGCGGTGCTTGGGGCGCGCCGAGGTGAGCGCCTCGGTGATGTCGTTCAGCACCAGAGACATGTCCTTCAGGCCGCTGCCGACGAAGGACTTCATGAGGGCCACGTGGCGAGCGAAATACGCGTGGCCGTAGTCCTCACGCACCGTGTCGCCGGCCCCGCGCCACAGCGCCTCGGCCTCCGCCTCGACGCTCGCTGCCGTCAGGATGCCCGTCGCCGCCACGAAGTTGCTGGGCTCGATGAGGATGACCCTGACGCCCCAGCGGTACATCTCCTGCCGGAGGCAGTCGGAGAAGGCCTCGACCCCGAACTTGGAAATGCAATAGCAGGAGCGAGACGGGCTCGCCATCCGCCCCAGCATGCTGGCGACGTTCACCACGCGGCCTGCGGCGGGAGGAGCGGGGGAGACAGTCAGCTGCTGCTCTCAGCTAGGAGGCCAAAACATCCTATTAAAAGCTGTTGTACTGGATGATGCCATTCGTAAAATCTGAATCTCCTGAGGGGTGCCCAAATCCCCTCTCAAAGAGTCCTTATCTCCTAATTCAAGCAAGCCTGTGTCCTACATGAATGACACACTGAACATTACCTTCACATCCAAAAGGATGGGCATCCATAAAGCAGGCAATGCGCTGCCATCTTCCTAGCTTCCAAGCAAGGCAGTATCCACATAGTGAGGTGCTAGTAGCTATTTGCTCTTACCCCAGTGTGCCCCTCTCCTCCACCTCGCTGGGCAAGGCTCAAGCTCACAGGCAGCAGGGCTACAGGTTGGGAGGTGCAGGGCTGCGATGCCGTGCGAGCTTCCCAGCTTCTCTGTGAGCACAGGAGCTCGGCCGCAGCCTAGTGCAGCTCTGCTGCTTCTGGACCCAAGCTGGGCACAGGGAGCCCTTAGCCTGCAGCACCAGCAGTGCAGTTTCTTCACCCATGTGGCCAGCCAGGAGCACGCACAGAGCTCTGTGCTGGGAAAAGAGGAGAGGAGACACACGGAGCTGCTATGGACAGCAAAAAGCAAAGTGTCCTGCCAGCAGCCCTGGGCAGGCACCTGCAGAGCTCTGGCAGCTCACGACAGCTCACGTTCTGTCCAGGGGCAGTGCCAATAGTGGTCACTCCATCCTTTGCTAAGACCAAGCCATGTGCAGTTATGGTTTCAGCTGCTTTTACAAAAATTCCTTCACATCCCATCAGCTACTTTTGAAGAGAGGACATTCACAGCCATGGAGTACATTCCTTCAGAGCTTAAGATTTTAGCTGAGAAACACGAGGGAGGCTCCACTCTCTCACCCAAGACCTATACGCAGCTCAGAGGGCCTGTAAGAACCACATATTGGCCTGATGGGGCTTATTTAACAGGTACTTACATTCTGGAAATAGCAGCTGAGAAATTCTGAGTGCAACCCCTTTCTATCCTCACAGAACACAGCTGGGCCAGCCTTCTCCCACACACACTAAATAAAGAAGCCCTTCAGAGTTCTGCTCATACACGTCACATTTCTTATATTAAAAAAAAAAAGACCTGATAATACTGCCTTTCTGTAAGACGGCTAAAAGGACTCAGTTACTGTCATTTATTCCAACACTACAGCTTTGCAAACAACTGCAAACCAAGTGATATAAGAGGAGTGGTTCCGGTATAAGCATCTGGTGCCACTTTGCAGGCCAAGGTATCATATGCCTGGCCTCCGATTACTGGTCCTAAAGGTCTAGGTGTCCCGCAGGTCCTGCATCATAGCTGTGAGCACTGCACAAGCACTGCTGAGACCCTGGGATGTTCAAGACAGCTCCTGCTGTGTCAGTGCCTGGACAGCCTCCCAGGGTGACCCGTGACTCCACTGAATCCTAGCACAGCACACAATCTTGCTGTGTGCCTCAGACACCAAAGCCTCCCTCGCTGGGCTGCACGCGCATTCCCCAAAGCTGAATTTGATCCACAGTTGTTAACTACTTGTCTTGGCTGTGGTGCAGAAGCGCTGTGGCTCTCACCCCGCCGCTCAGCAGGTACCTTTAGCCCTGCGAATCAGGGGCAGGAAGGCCTTGGTCACTCTCACGGTGCCCCACAAGTTGATCTCTGCCACTTCCTTGTACTTGTCCAAACTCGTGAATTCCACCTCTCCGAAGGTCGAGACACCAGCATTGTTCACCAGGCCCCAGAGTCCTGCCAACACACACTTGGTTAAAGAGTGGAGTTAGAAAGGCAGTCAAAGAGAAGCAGCTTTGAGCTCTAAACAGCCCAACTCCTTGGCAAAGAACTGGACACTTTTGCAGGAAAGAGCAAAAGAGAAAAACTTGGCAAGGAGAGGAAATAGGCTCTAGGGCATGAGAAGTGAAGGCAGCAGGACTCAGCTGGAGCTCCAGGGGTAGTTAAGAGGTCACACCAGCACTGCCCCACAGACAGGCCTGCTCCTGCGTCGGTGCTTTCTGTGCGACCCTTCTCTTACCACAGAGAACAGGCAAACACTGGGCTGGGACGGTGTCTTCGGGGAGTTCTGGCTTTGCTATCACAAGTGCCCACGTCACGCTACCCTGCTGATAAGTTTATCAAGTGCTCTTGAGCGTTTGGGGGCTGTATGCCCTGCCTCTGCTCCACAGCCTCCCTGCGCTGATGTTTGCAAAGCTGTCCAGCCTAAGTTTATTTGTGATCAAGTAACAACTATATAGCATCTGAACACGACAAATTGCAGCTTTCCACAATGGCCAAGTACATACCATGGAATTTATCCTCCTGGTGCATTTAAGCACTCCAATGTGCCCTTGCGAGACTGCTTGTCCACTCTCATAACGGTCCTCTCTCTGCCCTGTTCCCAGGGGAGGTCATCCTCTCTGAATGCTGCTGGCAAAGTGTATAACAGTCTGCAGAAGGTCATGCCCAACTCAGGGACAACAGAAAATTAACCATTCCTGTCTGTCTCTGCCAGAATGGATTTTCCTGTTCACCCCTCAGAGCCACCACCAGGCCAGCTTTTTCCATCTGTTATGTGGTGGCCCAGTCCCTTTTTCCCCTGTACTTCTGTCTCTGTCCCTTGCTCATCTCATCAGCCTGCAGTTCTGTTCTCCTCCAGATCCATCATTTCTCAATCCCAGACAGGCCATGAGGATGTTTGGATATCCATGTTTAGGATACCAGCTAAGTGGTAACTTGGAGCAAAAGCCACTCAAATATTTTGCTTGCCTACCCTTGCTTTTATTTTTATTACTCGGTTCCTAAATGCTGCACTTGGGTGCTGCTGCTTCCATCCAGCATCCCCTGCCTGTCACTGCTGCATTGCTGACACTGCCAGCATTAAGGGGTCAGGATCTCTCTGAAATGAATCCATGCTCTGCTAGCTGGCACAGCATCTCAGCCCGAACCGGGTCCCCTGCACTGCTTCAAAGCAGCCTCTGATCCCTACAGGGTTACAGAAACTGGCATCTAATGGTGTAATTTCACAGGTAACAAGCTCCACACAGTAAGTTTGGCAGGGATTTACCACAGGCCACAGACAGCTACAGTGATAGTCATAAACTAAGTCTGCGGAGTAGTTACCGGTTCCAAGTTTTTCTACAGCCATTTCTTGTGTAAACAGGTTAGATTTAGGAACACTTATGAAAAAGTAGTTTAAAATGGTTCATTCTTCTTGGGATTTCTAGCCAATCAGGTCATGTTACACATAGTACAAAGTGCTGACAGTTACCTTGTCCCCAGACCATTTGCAGGACAGGGATGTGTTCATAGAGCAGAGCTTTATCATTATTATTTCTTTACTGTGAACAGCACAGTGGGAACTGGATAAGATCAAAAGCAAACAGTGGCACTCCCATCAGAATGAGTTTAGACTCAAAGGGAGTGTGCACACAGAAAAGCAAGAAGAGGATCAATGTTTAATGCAAGACCTGTTCTGCACCAGCTCCCTTGGGGCCAAACTTAGTGTGCAACAAGTGCCCCCGTGCAAGGCACTTTACTCTGCACAGAGTATTCTCCTGCACCTATTTAACAGGCACCAATTATTGGCAACTTTCAAATCCCAGTCACACCCCTGAAACGAAGGGTTTGCTGCTTCGCACACCGTGCTGCAGCCAATAACAAGTTAAGGCTCTCGAGCAGGAGGGACCGGCCCAACTTGCTGATCAAGGATGCAAAATTTCTGTCCCTGCTGGGCACAAGGTTTCGCAAACACTGCATTTCCAGAAAGAACAGAGCTTCTCCCTTGCGAGCTATCAACCAGTGGGAAGCAGCTGCGAGCCGAGTTCTTCTGCCATTGCTGAGTTCTTCAGGAAAAATTTGAGGAGCTACAAGATGTGATGAGGGTAGGATAACTGTGTAGGAGGAAGAGTCATACAGAGCGAGGACATGTGGGAAAGGGCCCATGTGCTTCCTTCAGAAGGGGTGGGGTGCTCACACACTTTGCTCCAGGGTAACAGCTACTGTTACTTACAAGCTTCACATTTCTGTGAACAAGGAGAGGCCCCCGGCAGCCTCACCCATGCCTCAAGAGGAACACCCCCATCTTCACCGTGCAGCCTGCACAGGGGCTGAACACAGGCTGCAGACACACCCACAGAGGTAGAATGGCCAGAAAGGAGTGGGCTCCTGTTGTCTTACCCTCTAAGAGCTAGAGAGCTTACCCTCTAAAGTGTTATGTGTTCTAAGGTGGTCTAGGCTGGGCCCATCCTGACTACTGCCACTGGACAGCTGCATGGCAAACTGAAAACAGGGATTTTATCTGGCTGAAGAATGATCCAGGCTTGGGGGAGCCAAGTTTCCTGTCCAGCTCAGCATTCAGTCACATCAACAGACTGAATCAGCACAAGGACCAGAAGGGACAGAGGACAACCCGGGCCCCGACTTCATTAGGCAGCAGGGTCACCACAGAAAGCTCTGTGGGACCCAGACTCCAAAGAAACATCAGAAGGGGATCAGGCTCTCCCCAGCATGTGACCCTGGCAGATGCTCAAGGGCAGACACTTGCTCTCCTGGGCTTGCTGCCACTTACTGCTTTTTCTTGCAGGGAGGAGGAAGCTCTAGGGAGTCCTGGTCTCTTCCCACATGGCTGGCATGTCAATGGGAAGCCAGCTCTGTCCATAGACTCAAGTCCCGCATTAGCCTGTCACACACTGCCCCAGGCCTCCAAGCTTGTGAATACTGTTCTGGCAGCACAGGGATGGCCTAGTCTGGCCAGAGCAGCACCTGCTCCAGGGGAAGGGGTAGGGAGCACACCAGAAAGCTGATGGCTCGGGGACACAGGGCTCCCACAGACCTTCCTCTGGCTCCTTCAAGCTCCTCTTCACAAAATCCACAGCTTGAGCCACCTCCTGGTCACTGCACACATCGACCTGCAGCACCTTCATGCGATCCGACTTCAGGTTCCTCAGCTCCCTGGCTCCATCGCCGTTCCTATCCTGCTTACCAAAAACAAAACAGGTCCTGGTGAGAGGCACTAGTAGTGGTAATGCATATCAGGGCCATACGTATTCACGTAAGGAAGAAACAAGGGCTATTAAAATTGCTTTTTTGCATGCCTCTAGGTGCAAATAGGCACATGAGCCATATTAATGAGCACAGAGCCCTTGGTAAGCATCCTGTTTCCTCCAGCACAACTCCTACCTCTCTACTGCTGACCCACTGCCTTGAAGGGGCAGCAGAACCTCCCCTGCTGGCTCCCTGCACAGAGGGTCACACAGGTGGCACTGTACCAGGCTCTGGGACAGCCTGGGATGGCCCTGGGGGAACCTCGGTTGCCCCCATCCCCATGCTCTGCAACAAACACTTCCACATAGGCAATCTCAACATCATTTTCTAAGGCATTTTCTAAGGCAGGCGTGCAAATGCTTAGCTTTTGAAAAAGCAAAATAAAAGCATCTCAGCCATTAATTTAGATAAGAACAGCAAAGAACAGAGCAAGGATTTGCCATGTGGTTCCGCCACAGGCTCACCATTTAATTCACTATATTACTGCCTGCATGGCAGGCTCTGTTTTACTAGGGAGGAGGAAGTTATGAATTGGTGAGTCACCGTGCCTGGCTGCCACTCTCCCCCAGCACTTGATACCACCTCCCACAGAACAAGGGCACACAAGGTAACAAGCCGCTCAGCTCCTCTACTGCAGGGCTGGTGCAAGAACTGCAAAACTGCTCAACCTTTCCACATGCCTCTCATTCTCCAGCTAATGAATATGATATGAAAGTTCTTCCCTCCATATTCAGTCCAGCAAACAATGATTTGTGAGGAAGGAAGAGTGCCAGAATTCCTGTCTCAACCTTAAGCAAAACAGAGTACCTGTGTTGCAGCAATATATAATTAACCCAGATTTATGACAGTAGGGATGAATTTCCGCCCCCAGTTGCATATCATTTCACAGCTGAACTACTTCCAAATATCACAAAATGAGAGAAAAAAATCTTGAAGCTTTCATCATAGAGATAACTCCCAGCCTCCCTTCCCCAGCTCCCTCTTGCAAGCTCCCTTCAGCCTCCTGCCACTCTCCGGAGTCACCTTTAGCAGAACCTCTCTCTTCCCTGCCCAGTTATCCCAAGATAACTGTTATCCTGCCCCACAGCCCTGCAATAGGCTCTTGCTGGTCAAACCCAGGCCCATATAGGCTAGCAGGGGCTGCTCCAGAGCTTGGAGGCTCACAGCAAAACACTTGTTCCCTTCAGTTGTTTGCTCCTGTGCTGCTTATGAGGATCCTGATGCAGTTTGGGCTAAAGGAGAGGCAGAACCACAGATCTGTAACAGCCTGAGCTGTGGCTTTTTTCTCTTCTGCTGCAAATTACTCCGACTTCTACATGTCCTTCCTCTTGTAGCCAGAGCGAATGATTAACTAGCCTTCTATTGATAACAACTTTCTCCTCTCCTTACTTCATCTTCTCTTTTTTCATTTAATAATCTCACTTTCTTTCAATGTTTCCTCATGGTTCTTACTTTCTAAATGTCTCATCACTACCCTTGTTTGAGTTTACATGCATCTTTGCTATAACCCAGCATCCATAATCAGACACTGTGTCCTAGCTGAGGTCTTACCCGTGTTGCACAGCAACTTAGACACAACTTTGCTAAGACAGCCTCCGGGGGTGGGGAGAGATCTGCCCTCTTTTGCCCATGGCCCTGACCCTTTCCCTTTGCACTCCCTCATCAGTGCCAGTTTCCTCTCTCTTGCTGCTGTGCAAATACCTGTTCCCATTTCGCAGTTCCTAAGTGGGACACTTCACACTCACCATTATTAGATTTTATCCAGTTGATTTCAACCTTATTTGATCTGTAAAGATGATTCTGAATCCTAATATATTCCCCCCAAAGCCTGCGGTCCTCCCTGCTTGCACCACACACTTTTTTTTGCAATCTATTTTTCTCTTTCAGCAAAGTGTAAGCACTTCTCAGTGCAGGGACTGCACAGCAATTCCAGACCTCCTCACAAAACCCTCAGCAGCAGCTCACAGTCCTGGGTGGCCCAAAGGGGGTGGTATCAATCACTTCATAAGAGCCTGACTGACGACTACTTCAGTCTAGCCCATTAAGCAGCACTGACTGCAGGGCTGAGCCAGCTTCCCCTTCAAATACCCTCCAAGTAGCAGCACAACTTTCTAAGCACCTATTGGCAACTGACACACTTAAGCCTTCTTAGATTAAAGAAAATAAAACATTGTCAATTTCAGACTTTTCTACACTTTATATTCTTCAGTTTCCTTCGTAAATCATCAACATGCTAGCCCATCCTTTTAATACTTAATACTTTTACTTAATACTTTTAATACTTAATAAACAGAAAATTACCCTTTGATTTAGTTTGTTCCTTGCTAAATTAAATACTCTCTGCTCTTGATCCTCTCTAGCTCTTGTTTCTGGCCACTTGCAGTATTCTTGTGACTTGTGATCATGAAAAAGCTGCAGATGCACTTGATGGACTCCCAGTCTGCATTCAGTTTAAGAGCTTCCTATGACTTCTAGTACTCCAGAGATCCTTCAATTCTCAGCATAAAAGCATGCAAGTAAGTGATGACAGAGTAACTATGTGTGAACTTACAGCCTGGCATCTGCTATACGGCAAGCAGCTCCATACCTGCTCTGACTCTGCAGGGCAACTACAGCAGCTCATTTTTCTTTCATGACAGGCTTCGTTTCCTTCAACTGCCATGAGCTGTTACATGCTGCATCCTTAGCTGCATGGCCTCATCTATCAGCAAGGTTCACACAGGTGCTCATCAGTCACTCTTTGCAATAAGAGTTCCCTGCCTTTATTGTTTGTTTCCTGCTTCTTTTGGAACCCCTTAGCATTTTCTGCATTTACTGTATGCTTCCTTTCCTTGCAAGAGACAGTTCCAGGTATGAAATAGTTTCTGACGTGCATTCTGCTGTAAGTTTCTCCTTATTCAAAAAAATTCTTTCTAGTATCTCCCCAAACCACCTAAAGCACAAGGCTGTTCCATGGAGATGCTGGACATCTGGACATCTCAGGAACTGTGGACAGCATTCTGCTCTATCACTTTACACTGTTACACCAGACCCTGTCCCTTAGATGCATTAGCCAGGCAGCATGACACAGAACAAGAGTCACAGCCTCCCTCTCTCTGCCCCTTCATAAAGGAGTAGTTAGTTGATCTCCTGAAAGCTACTGGTGAATCACCCAAGCCTGCTGAAGCATTTCCACTTTAGCACAGAAATTAAGTAGGGATCACAAAATCTTTGGGTCTGAATTAAGATACCACCAGACCAGATGTGGGGATGCTGAGGGCAGTCATTGCATTCTGGGACTGGCAATCCTGTGACGAAGAGGCAATGTTGGCTTGTTAAAATGAGCAAATGAGACTCATAGGGTATTCCTGGTTCATGTATGTGGCTTTAAAGAGAATCTGTCCCTCTGTGCTGCCTTCTGGAATAGCATTCTCAGAATCATTCCATCCCCTTTTCTTTCTACCCCTCACACCTGCTGCTCTGCAGTATTTGTGTCTGACTTGCTATCGCAGAAGATACAGGCATCCCAAAGCAGGGTATGACGTGAATACAGAAGGATTTAGAGCAGCCATATGGAAATTTCCAAAGAGTGGCAACTGTCCAACAGGACTTTCTTGCTCTCAAGTTACACAATATGTCAGCTGATAATTTTCCCTGGTGTGACGGCGGAAGAACGTGACCTCTGCTGAGCCCAGGCGGGCGGGCAGCACTGCCCTCCGTGCACCTTCGTTGTTCCTCCCTGCTGCACTACTTGAAAATCTACAGGCATTGCTCTCTGAGCACCTACGCTAGAGCAGTTACTTTCAAATGGCTTCTATTCCATTTAAAAGTGGAAGAGGCACAATTTTCTTGTCGTTTGTTAGCACTAGAACCCAGGAATATTAATCATTATGCTGCCAACTGAACTCACTTATTAATCATCTTGTTTTATTTTTCCCCTAGGGAAATCAGTCACTTTCCCTACCCAGCTCTCCTGTTTGTGCTGCTGCTGCCTCAGGTCCTTTACAAACTTAAGTCAGAGCACAAAGCAACATGCAACTGCAGCAGCAGATAATCTATATCCCAAGAGTTTTGTAAGAAGTGGCATATCAAAACATAAGCTTAAGATCTTGTCTTAAAACTTAATATTTTGTCTTAAGCCCAATTCCTGCAGAATTGCAAAAGCAGTACCTGCACTGAAGTGTAACTATGTAACTATGATCAGAAAAATCAGCTCTGGTTTCGTGCACCTACACTGATCTCTACCAACAAGTAAATGCTGCCTGCCAAATATAGGTGATAAGAGGGTGACACCCATAGATATCAGAGATGTACAGGTAATTTTCTCATTCAGCTATCCATTTCTCACAGAAGTACTGCTGGTAGAGGACACACTGGAGACAGAACCTCATCCAAGTAGGAGAAAGCTTTGCCATGAATTAGAAGAGAATGTCCCCAAATGCAGGGGAGAGAATGGAAGACAGCAATGGAGTTGCCAGAGAGAGGAGCCCACCACGCTATAGCAGTCTTGCATTAATAGATTCATCAATTGTGTTGCAGAGCGGCCTCGGTGAACAGTGCCCTATCACACGAGCTACTGCACAAACACATAGCTGATGGTCTCAGCCCTAAAGAGCTCAGACTTACAGTAACGAGATGTAACAAGTAGATGAAGCAATGGAAAATATAAGAACTCTGCCCACTGTGCCTCCCACGTCTCTTCAGCTGTGGGGCAGGGAAGCTGCAGATGAAGTGGCTGTTAATTGAGAATTTTGATCACTATGACTACTCACCGCCAGCAAGCATCCAGCAAAAACAGTGAACCCCTTTGCGTGCAGCTGTTTTGCCAAGGCATGGCCAAAGCCTTTGTCGCAGCCTGTGATTAGCACTGCCTTCCCTTCAGCCTGTGTGGAAAAACAGAAATGCATCATCAGCTCAGCAGCAATGCAGGCACCACAATGCAATGGAGCGACCTGCAGTAGGGCCGGGCACTGCTTCCCCATCGGTGACTACGGGGCACGGAGCTGATTCCAGGGCTCTCCGTACACCCGGGCTCGCTCACCTGAGCTACCTGAAGGATGGCTGTTTAAGGTAGGTTCCCAGTAA
>JAVCKT010099810.1:0-28955 GCA_032273925.1 Rhynchotus rufescens | reverse complement strand
CGCTCCCGCCCGGCCCGCTCGCCCCGCTCCCCTTCTCTTTCTCTGCCCGCTGCTGCCCCGGGCGCCTCCTGCGCGGCCGCGCGCGCGGACAGGGCCCGCGCCGGGCCCGTGCGGAGCGGAGCGGGGCTGTGCGGAGCGGAGCGGAGCGGAGCGGCCCCGGGGCTGTGCGGGACTGCGCGCAGCGGAGCGGTCCCGCCGTGCCCAGCCCCGCCGGGGTCTATTCTTAGTTCCCCAAACCACATAGAACCGGTTCTGTTGGACGCCTGTTTCGGCAGGGCTGTTATTAACGGCGGGGAGATCAAATTTGCTTCCTGCCGATCCATTTTTAGGCGCTCGTGAAAGGCCAAGTTTTTCTGCACTCTCTCCATTTTCTTTCCTTCCTTTCTTTCTTTCTCGTGAATACCTTTCTGGAGCTGTTAGTACTTTATAATGTAAACCATTTCTGGCTGCAAATTGGAAACCTCTGAGCCATAATGCTCAGCTGCGTTTAGCTGGCTGGCTCTTGCAAGCCCCACATTCTCCTGCAAAGAAGGGAAAAAAAATAAAAGAGACCAACCTAAAAAACCTTCCGAGATTCATGTTTAGCAAATTGGCTGCATACCTCCACCGGAGCTGCTTTTTAAACCTCAGCACCTAAGTCACATTTTCCATTCGGAGCGTGCTGAGCTGCGTTAAAGGCGCACGCGCTCCCTCGGCTGCTCCCAGCTTTGGGGGACTGGGACACAAAGGAAAATGGCTCTGCAGTGAGGAATAATTGTGTTTATTCCAACAAAGGCAGCGACCTGCGCTCACTTTGTCGCCCAAGCTGGAAGGTGCGGGGCATAAATACAGTGTGTGTGGTGGCAAATATCTCGATAACGGCGGTTTTGTATTCTTTATGAGAGGTGTGTTTTTAATAACAGCTTAGGCTTCAGTGTAAAGTACTACCAGTTAGGGTGTTCTAGGGATGCAGGTGGCATCCAGACCAGCAGAAATGTGTTGATCAAGTCAAATCAAGCAGCTGGTTTTGTTCTTGGGTGGACTCCTTTATAGCGCAGATCTGTATAGTGTGTATCTGCTTAGCTTAATGAAGAGGGAGAAAAGTACTTCTGAAAAAAATAGTTATTTTTAGAAATATTAAGTTTCCCCCTATGCTGCTGCTTGGGGTATTTAAGGCCAGGATCAGCCAAGAAAAATAGTGAGTTGCAGATCCTGTGCCCTGCCCGGGAGCTCTGCCAGCCTGGCCTTTGGCATCTCCTGAAGTCGTCTGGTGCCAAACGTGGAGCTGCGAGAGCCTCCGAGGAGAGCTGCGGTGCCCTGTGAGCAGCTTTCCTCTACGTTAGCTATAGAAGGAGCTTCAGCTCTCAAGGTGGATACTGAGAGGCAGGGGCTATAAATACCCCCCAGATCTCATGGTTATGTAGTTTTGTCCGCTGTGGTTGTCTGCAATGAGAGAGTGGTTTCTGTTCTCAGAGTCACAACTTGTAGAGTGTGGTAATTACCCGAAATCTGTAGAAAATAAACTTGCTTGCTCTTGTGGCTTTGATCAGACACGTCCCCAAAGTAGAAGTAAAATAATAATAATAATAATAAAAATCCATATGTATTATTTAATGACTTCTTTTCTGAGAAGTCTCTTGGCTTGCATAGTCTTGACCCAAATCACTCTTCGATGGAGTTGGAGTTTCCCAGCTTCCTTCAGCGCAGCTCCTTGCATCTCCGTGTGTGTCTGTGATGTCTGCTGGGAATGGACCCAGGGCTCTCTGCCCAGGGCAGCTCTGTCTCCCTATGGATGTGCAAACACAAGGGCTGGGTCACCCTTTCCATTCAGCGCGATGTTGCAAAGCCTTAGGATACCTCCAGAGTCCTGAGATCTTCTGGATGTCCCTTGTTACGTGTCAGATGAAGTGATAATGCCCAGAGATGGGGATTTGAAAGCTTATTTGGACATGAAGCGTCTCAGAGGTGCAGTAAAGAAATGCAAACAAATCTTAAATAAATAGTGTAATTAAAATATAATGGTGAAGATCCCAGAGACGCCTTCTGTAGCGTGTGCTTGGTAGGGTGAGTGAGAATGGAGAAGAGCGCTTGGGCCAGCAGCAGAGGAGCAGGTTGTTGAAGTCCAGGGAGGCAGGGAAGGAAGGATGGGAAGGCGCAACTGAAAGTGATTGGGTTTTATTTGTGCCTTATTTGCACTGCAGTGTTTTATAAACAAGCTTCATCCCTGGGGTTCTTCAAATCATCCCAAAGGTGCTGATCACCATCTCCTAGCTCCAAGGGTGTTATTCTCCTGGCTCTGCGTTCAGGGTGTTTGTGTGTTTGGTTTCGGGGAAGCCTTGCTCTCATGCAGGCTCTCTGGGATGGGGTGATTTGGGGGTTGCCATCCTCTGAATGCCATGCAAAATCTGTGGTTTTAAAAGGAGAATTAGCAACCGACTTCCTTAGGTCATTGTTGGAAACAGCTTTGTCCTCCCGTGTACCATCAAGTGTCCCATTCAGTGGACGTTGAGTGAACGCTCTTGTTCCTGACCTTGTGCGCTACGACCTACCCCGCGCAAAATGCCTTTCTTAAGAAAAATTGTTTGCACCTTTTTGTTGTGGGGGTTCTGTTGGAACAAGGTGAAGGAGGGCGGTCGGACTGGGGCAGCTGGTCCCACTGCAGTTGGTCAGTGCAGCCAGGAGGTCCACGTGGGCCTTGGGAGGGTCGACGCCACGGGGATGGGTTAACGGCCTTTCTGCAGACTTGCTAAAGCAACACTGTAAACTTTATAAATGTGTTGGAATAAGATTCAGATTCTTCAAGCCATTTTGTAATTATTTAAGTATTTTTCACTCACTAAATACTGACAAAGAATTTGGAGCATTTAAGAGGTGGCTGGTATAATCTAATGAACGAAACCTTTGGGCTTGCAGGATTGGATGCAGATACTGTATTAGAGCCCTGAGCTATCGATTATGCAGGTGGTAGTTTGTCTGAGTGGAGCACATAGTGTGGCAGCTTAAAAGCAGCAGTAACTACTGCGGTAGTTGTTTGTGTTGGCATCATCAAATTTTAATGTGAAAACGAATGTTTCACTTGAGAGACCCTGGTTTACAACTATTGCATAATGATGAATATTGATACCGTTTGCAAAAATCTCGCTCCTCCTCCAACTTCTCCAAAATATTTGAAAGCTTTCTTTAAATAAAAGAAAACCTTAATTTATTTTTCAGATGTGGGAAGTGAGAGGGAGAATTTGAGAGATGCCGAGATCAAGTGACGCGAGGTGGTGGGAGAGGAGAGGCCTTAGGAGCGAGATGACGGATCTCAGCCTGCCCTGGCCACGGCATGGTGGCTCCTGAGCCCTGCCTGCCCTTAGGCCTGGCCTCTGCTGTCCTCGCCAGCCCTTCTGAGGGGCCCGGCCCTCCCTCCTAAAACCCATTGCCGCTCCCTAGCCTTCCCTCAAAAGCCGGGCTTCGTGTAAGCGCGTCTGCATTTTGCACTTCGTGTGCCCTTAAAATGTTACGGCTCCTTGGATTTTACTTTGTGGCGAAAAGCTTTTCCCTTAACCAGAAGTTGTCGTCCTTAGGAGATACTGGCATCTGCTGCTCTTAAGACCAGGGGACTGCAAAGAGATGCTAATGTGTAGTGTTAGCATATAGTGTTAGCCGTAATCCAGAGCTCATTGTAAATAGCCACTTCCTTGTTTTCTGGACTGCTCTTTCCTTATTATTTGCCCGGACTTATACCCCAGCGCGTGACAAGAAGCTGCTGATGTGGTTGTGGGGAGAGCACCGGGAGAGGGGACGGGGGAGAGGAGGGATTGCGCGGGGCGGCCCCGCTCGGCGCTCACAGGGTCGGCCCCGGGGTCCACGCCGGTGCTCGCAGAGGTGGAGGCTCCAGCAGGTAACGGGGCAGAGCGTCCAGGGAGCGACCGCAGAGTTAGACTGGGTCTGCGGTCAGGATTTAGCGGGAGAGAGGACAACGCTGGGAGAAGCTGTGGAGCCTGTTTGCTGTGAGGTGCACGGAGCTCGGCATTGCCTACGTGTGTATCGTCAGGGACTTTCCTTCCATCTCTCTTTCTCACCCCTGGTATCATCAGTGTTTTGGTTATGAGCTTTGGGGACACCGATGGCTCTTTGACAGCGGATTGGCAGTGTGAAAATGCTGCAGAAGGGGTAAAATGTGATTTTTATTCTATAAAAAGGCAGTTAATAGAGTGGTGTAAAGTGCACTGGTGAAGGTGAGGAGTCGGTTTGGTGCCATGCAGCGTCCCCAGGACACCAGTCATAGGAACCTTAACCAGGTCCTGCCCCGTGTCCCTGCTGGTGCCCCAGCCCATGGAGAAATTCCTGCCCCATTTCCCACTCTCACATCTTCCCTGCGGGCCAGTGATTTTTCTCAAGTGTTCAATGTTTTTAAAAGCAAGAACTATGCCTGTGCTAAAGATTTCTTTAGAATTGTTCCGACTTCTAGGGTGAGTTTAAATGTCTTAGAGGGAACTATCAATTGCTGTTTCAAAGCAAGCTCTTTGCACTGAGTAAGAAGCTGTCATCAGGCCGTGAAGGGAATAATGTACAATTGATGGATTCCAAGTCCATTCCTTGCAGGAAAAGGCATTTCTGTGGATGGCAATCTTCAAGGCGCTTGCAGGGAGGATGGAGCAGACTACAGGAAACTGTTGTGAGAAACAAGGAGCTCTTAAACACTCTAGGTCCTTGTGAGCTTCACTGGGGAAAGGAATAATTATTGAGGCTATATTTTAAAATGATGAATCTTTTCCTTTTGCTTTGTGATTCTTCTAATTCTTGAATTTCTTCAGAGATTGCTTTGATGCCTCTTCTTAGGAAGTCTTTGGTTTAATGAGCACTCCAGTAGAGAACACTTTTATCTGCAAAGCCTATTGTTTCATATTTGCCATTTTTCTCTTGAAGCATTTTGGGTATAGCTGAAATAAAGTGTACAGAACCAGTGCTTTAAGTGTAGCTACCTCTGCAGTTATTTTATGGTACCCACTGATCTAGGTAGTTAATGCATAAGGCCAGAGCACTTAACCTTTGGACTGACATGTGGGCCTGTTCCTGGGAAGCCGGCGCCTGTCCTGGCGATGGAGCTGGCGGTGTCGCCAACACCCGCACCCAGCGCGGCGGGCACGGAGCTGAGGGGCTTGGGAGGGCAGCGCCGAAGGGCCTGGGAGAGCAGCGGTCTCCCTGTGGAAGAATCTGTTTAACCTCCGGAAGACCAAAAAGCAGCCCCAGTGCTTTGGGGAGGGCAGAGAGCTCAAAGGCTTCCTGCATTTATTCCATTTATTCCAGACTTCTCAAAATCACGCAGGTGTCTAACAGTGTGGGAGGAATTTCACACTGGGCCCCATTTTTTTTTTTTTTTTTTAACTCCTGGCCCCTCTTTCTTCCCCCTTTTTGAGCTTGCAGGCTCTGAAATTCTCTCTTCGTAACTTAACCCTGAGCAAATATTTACATTCATGAGATTCTTGCTACTTCAGCAATCATTTGGGGCATTGAGCAGGGTGAAAGTTACTGTACTGAACATCGGGGCTGGAAGAGGGGAAAGGAGGCATCAAGAGGCTCCCAAACAGGGATTTACTGTGTTGGGTAGGAATGACCCACTCGCTGCATTTTGGTTGTCACTCTGCAAGCAGGGCAATAATCCAGAAGTTTTCCTAAAGTATCAGATTATCTGCTATTGTTGCTCTGAGTTTGAACAGCTTTTGTGATTTGAATTTCACCCACATCTTCAAAATGCTGGATAAAAATACTTGTGTGAAACTTAAAAGTGGATGGAGTAGTAGAAGGGAGAGACTGAGACAGAAAGACAGCAAAGGAGAAAGTAAATGAGGTGCCAAAAGCATTGGGCGGGATAGGAGGAGACTGTGAAGAAAGAGGGTTTTAAACAAGCGGAGAAGTCAGAAAGTTGTAGAAGAGGAGACCTGTAGATGACCCGTGTTAGAGGCAAACTGTGGAACTGCAGAAGCGGCCGCCACTTCCCGGAGGCC
This sequence comes from Rhynchotus rufescens, assembly GCA_032273925.1. Taxonomy (NCBI): domain Eukaryota; kingdom Metazoa; phylum Chordata; class Aves; order Tinamiformes; family Tinamidae; genus Rhynchotus; species Rhynchotus rufescens. The sequence goes on along the minus strand of JAVCKT010099810.1, from coordinate 22,983 downwards.
TCCCCAGCATCCCGAGGGAGCGCGGCGCGCTGGCGCCCGTGCGCTCCCGAGCCCGCGCGTGGCCCCGCGGGAAGAGGAGCCCTGCAAGGGAAGCGCCCGGCTCGGTGCCACGTGGGCACGGGACACGTACTGCCCGGCTCGCGGCGCCCGGGAATGCCGCTCCACGTGGAGCCGAGCGGAGCCTGCTCCCGGTGCCTGCTCCCGGTGCCTGACGGCCTTCTAGTGCCCTGCAAGCCCTTCTTGTTGGGCCAGGGAAACTGTGGAAGTGCCTATTGGGGATACAGGACCCGTCGCGTTAACCATCAGTCTAGCCCAGTGGTTACGCTCTGCCAGTGGCCACAGCTGCCACTTGAGACGTGGAAAATTCTGAAACAAATAGTTATGGAAGAGCTAGAACCAGGCGTTGGGTTTATTTTGTTTTCTCCCCTATTCTCCTCCTGCCCTCAGTTATGTAAAGATTGGATTATACACTAATGCAGGAGTGGTTGTAAACTTCCAGGACCAATCTGTGCTGAAATGGAAATTTTCTTGCGGATGGAGCAGATTTAGGATTGCTCTTGTACGTTTGAAGGAAAAATAAAAATAAAACCCAAACAACCCTTAGAAATGTCTCTCTAGCTATTTTTGCATTGGTGGGGATGCGGTGCTGTTTTCCCGAGTACCCCCGTGCCTGCCCTTCAGCAATATCCCGTGGCAGCAGTTCCCTGCCTGCCCTTCTAGCACATGGGAAAAGGCAAGAACTGGAACACAAGGACACAAGGATGTGCTGTGAAGGAAAACCAGCTTTCGAGCAAAGCCAGCGTCAGAACTTAAGCGTGATCTCAATAATGAGCTATGGCAGCAGGACCTCTGTTGGGTGATGCTCTGTCTGCTGTCCCATGCGTGTTGGAAACTCAAGAGCTGTTGGTGTTGCCTGTAATTTGGAAATGGTGAAATGTGCTTAAATGGATTCTTGATAGCAAAAGTCTTTTTTCTTTTTTTTTTTTGTCCATAGTAATAATAATAATAAAAAAGTTTATAAGCAGACTTTCATTCCTACAGACTGTATTTGTCAACTAGATTTCGGATTTCTGTGTTAGGAACGTGCAGAAACTGGATGTAGATTGTTATGTTTTCTGTTTGGCTTTGTGTGTGTCTGATTAAAGTGTTTTGCTTTGCTTTGAGCTGACACTTGAGGTGACTCTGAATCTGTCCCCGTCCTGGCACTCTGCCGGGCTATTCAGAACTGCCCGTGCACCGTGATCCTTCAGCTAAACCTCCTGGTGCTGATGCTTGGAATTAACTTGCATGGTCCTTTTTTTTTTCCCACCTTTTAAGAGTTTCATGCTGGATCTTACAATTGCAGGATTTGAGCTGGTCTGTTTAAACAAAAACCAACAAAAAGTGGAAGTCTGCAGTTTTTCTGCATTGTTACTTTTATGTTTATTTAATGGCATTTGTGATAAAGTCTGATTTATGAAGGGTTTGTTGCCTTTGCAGTGGCTTTCTACAAGCAGAAATGTGGAGTGCTGAGAAGCCTTTGTGGGAGCTGCACGATGCCAGTATTTGGTGCTGGGCCCGCCTGGGGTATGTAGCGCATCATGGGAGGACCGGGAGCTGTCTGCTCTCTCCTCTGGCGCTGGTCTGAGTGCGACGGTTCTGCTGCTGCCAGGCCCTTCCATCTCTCTCTCCTGCACGCAGTCTTAACACACCCGTAAGCACTAAAATCAGGTTCAGTGCACTTTTTGTTCACTATAGAAACTAAATCATTAAATTAACTCATTAAATCAGATTTTTTGTTTTTTAATTGTAGCACAATCCTTCCTTGAGAGCAATTGTGGGTATGACTTTCTTCCAGGCTTAGGATGTTCTTCCCTGTGGACAGTTCGTCTGTAAATATTTGGTCCCAAAGAGAAGACTGACCTCCCAGCAGGCCAGCCTGTTTCCAAAGCTGCTCAGGCTGCCCTAACTTTTCAGGAAGGTGCATCCAGAAACCTGGAATTTTTCCTCATCTCAATTTCTTGTGTTTAACTTTGAGCAGCTATTTTATTCTGTAAGTCTGCAAATTTTGGAGCTAAACTTCCATTGAGAGCAAACTTGCCAGTAGTCAGGACTTTGCTGTTTGGGGCTGAAAACACAGAGCAGGCTGAGGGATGACCACAGCAGCTGGGCTTGTGCTGACTGTGAAAACAGCAGCCTCTCTATTAGAAGTGGTTGTGGGTAGTTTTTTAAAAGAGAAGGTCTTGGAAAATAACATAATCTTCTCTGTCCACGATGGAATATTTGCCATTCAGGGCAAATGGGCAGGTCCTTGGTAATACGAGCTCCGCTTTATTTTATGTAATGTATGTTATAAAGTAAATTATAACTGGATGGATTGTCACTAGCAAACAATTATTATCGTCTGGAATCAGGTTAGCTAACCCACTATTAGTAGTGGGTTTGTAGGCTGGGGCATGCCCTAGCCTTAAATCACCTAGCCAGGATAATTGTAATTAATGAAGTGCTTCATACTGTCTGCACAGTTGCATTTAACTCTGTGTTTAACAGGACAATGCCACAAAAACAAATGCTGATACTGTTTTTAACTGTAATTTTAACGTTTTCTGCTATGGCAGGTAGCTTAGATGAGACTAAGCAGACCCAATACAACAAAACATAAAATTTTTATTAGTGCATTTCAAGAAGAAGAGGATTCTCTTTAGTTCATTCCATTGCAAGTACATTAAGTGTTGCAAGAATATTGGTGTTTATTTTGGTACAGTTTAAGTCATAAGAATGCAGAGAGCTCTGTAGAAGATGTGTAAGGAACTGAGCTTGCAGTTCCTCTGAGCCACATCAACAGCTCCTTCATGTTCAGATATTGGGTAATTCCTGGGTTGCTTTTCAAGTGTTTGAGGATACAGATTGCAAAGCAGTGGCATGGTTAAGATCAAGAGTGCTTAACAGTTAATGATTTTCTTTAACATACCAATATCTTTAGGAAAAACAGGATATCATAAGTTGTTTTTCTATTATCTTTTCCATTCTGTCTAATTACAGGTTTGATATGGACTTTATAGTTTGGGTGGCATGGTGGACTTTGGTCAGTAAAAGCAGGAAATGTCAGAGACAACTGCTTTGTGGCTGCTACACCCTGCTCTTCCACTGGAAAATAAATGTAGGAACAAAACTTTTTTTTTGTATTTTTGGTTTTTTTTTTTTGTCAAATGGGTGAGAGCTCCTTACAATGGGAATGAATCAGAGAAGACCTACATACAGCTGTACTTACGAAAAACACTGAAAAACAGAGGTTTGTCTAGGAAGACTAGATATTTTGGACTTGAAAGTCTTTTTTTTTGTTGTTGTTTTGTGTTTTAGTCAATCTGTAGAAGAGGAAAACAGCAACAGTCCAAGGTATCGGATCATTCTTGTGTATCTGGGACTTTTTCTCTTATGAGCAGTAGCTTGGGTTATATGCGTGTCTAACAAGGGAATTGGGATAAGTAAGAAGCTGCTTTCTAAAATAGGAGGACTTGGGTTCTCCTAAAGAAAGGAGCTTTGCGAGGATTTCATTCAGCCTGAGTAGCTTGAAAGTATCGACTCCTGTTGTAAAGGTGGTCTTGGATTCTGACGATGGTTAGTCCAGGCTGATGCGGGAGCAACGCCGCTCTCATTGCTGACTCCATCCTTTCTGTTGCTTGTTCATGGGTGCTCGGCTGCCGGTGCAGGAAATTCCTAATTGCTGATTTTGTTTGGAGCGGCTTTCCCCCCTCTCCCCTCGCGCCGCGAGCCGAGCCACTACTGTGCTGGCAGGCGCCGTTCTTGGCGCCGGCAGCGCAGGCAGCGCTGGGGCAGGCTGTGCCTCGGGAGGTGGCTCTCGGGAAGAAAGGATTTCTTCAGCTGGGAGCCGGCGCTCTGGCCGCGGGAAGGACCTGGCGCTCCACGCGTCCTCCCAAGACCACACATCTCCTGCGCTGGAAAAAGTGGGTGTTGCTGGAAACTGTGGGCAGAGCCGGGCTGATTCTCCCAAACCTCCCAGCTTCTTTCCGTGCCCCTAAACACAGGGTGTGCGGTCCCCGCGAGGCTCTGGCGGCACCGCGTTGGAGTCGCCTCGCTTGGCATTCAGTTGGGTTGTTCTGGGGCCCCGAGCTGTAGGCTCCGCTCAGCCCCGGGGTGCGGGAGGCTGTGGCGGAGGGCTGCTCCCACGCAGGTATAGACATATGTCTGTATCTGTACGTTCTTTGCAGACCTCACCATGCAAAGCTGGCTCGGAGCGGGGAGGTTGCCGAGGTGCAAGCGCTGCTCGCGTGGCTCTGGCTCCAGCTGCTTTTGCAGTTAGGCAGCCTCTGTTCTCCACTTAGTCACTTTGCAGTTTTTAGTCCCAGGAGGCCAGAAGCGTATCCTGTCTTGAGCTGCGATCCATTCCGTGTGAGTTAAGCAGCTGTAGCCGTAGGCGTCTGCACGCGGTGCCGGCACCTTCCTGGGGAGGCCGGGGCAACGCGCTGCGCTCCTGCTCCTGTTCCTGCTCCCGCTCCTGCTCCTGTTCCCGCTCCCGCCGTGGCTCCCGGCCGGCCCCAGCAGGCGCTCCCCTCGCAGAGACCCTGAGAGACCCCGCACCAGGATTCCTCCCTGTTGTAACTGCTGTTACCTATATTCTTTGCTATAGATATCTCTGTTATTTAGCAATTGGTTTTGCTTAGGGAAAACTAATTCAAGAATATCAAGGAAAGGAAATATTGTGTGTGTGTGCATATGTAGTCTCTATCTGTGTCTATGTCTATGTCTGCATCAGCAGTAGGGATGCGGGGGATCTTTGGGCAGAACTGATCTTTGGCTACGTCTGGGGTCTCTTGCTGAATGTGGGGTCAAAGTGGGAGCCGAGAGGCTGTAGGTTGTGGTCTGTAGGTTGTGTTTTCAGACCCGTAGGCTTGCTGGAAGGGGCGTGCGGTGCCTTGGGACGGGTAGGAGCAGCCGGTGCCAGCAGCGCTGCCCCAGGCCCTGCAATGACAGCGGCGCGGAGGTGCCGCCGGCCTCCCGGCTCGATCCATGCGCTGCCGCCGCCCGGGATGGTCTGAGCGTCCCCCGAAGGCGTCTGCCCCGTGCCTTGCGTATCAAGGGCAGTAACCCTGCATTGCACAAAGGGTGTCTCTAAAATGACAGCACGTTAAAAGTATTTCAAAGATTGGAGCTGTGACAAGGTTTTCTTTTTGGTGGTGCTTATGGCAAGGCTATTTCTCCCTCTGTAGTTTTGTTAGCACTTTGTTGTAGTCTCTCATCTCTCCTTGGCTCTGCCTTTTACCCACACTTCCCTTCACTGATAAGGAAGGATATATGTTTTAATTGTGTTGTCAGGGGTAGTTAATCTTGGTTTAAAGAGAAGAGACCCAAATGTGTGTTGAAAATGAAGAGAAAATAATAGGGAGAATGGCTCAGGTTTCGGTATTTGCCTCTTTTTGAAGTATTGCAGTGCTCTGTTGGGCCTTGATTAAGACATCTGAAGTCAGTTTTGTTTTTCCTGAAGGAAAGCAGATTTAACGTCTCGCTGAAGATGGCTGTTTTCCTTGAAAGCTCCAGCCTCGAATAGTTACTTCAGCAGCTCAGGTTACATTTAAAAAAAAAAAAGTGTTTTTCTTTTTTTTCCCCCTAGTGTCTTATCTGGAGCCATATGGAGCCTTACAGGCTCCGAAACAGGAACCCTTCCACCCTTACATGTACATCTGTTTCATTTTTCCATTTCAAGTGACGTGCCGGGTTCCAGGGCTTTAGGTGTGACAATGTGTGACGAGGGGATGCTCCTCATTAGGGCTGCTGAGAGAGAGCCCCAGGGACTGGGTTCCCAGAGCCTGGGCTGTGCAGGGCCTCGGGAACGGCCTGGGGGCGACGGGGGGCCCTGGCGCCAGGTAAGGGCTGGTGTCTCCCTCCTCCCTCCTCCTGCCGGCTACAGGTAAGGACGGGCTCTCCGCTTCCTCAGCCTGTGTTTACGTTGCTGCTATATGTGCTGTTACTTTCCATGCAGTTCTGTATCAATCCACCAGATGACACTTGATGCTTAAAGATGAAAAGAAAATAAATGATTTCTTGTATTGAAAATACTCTCTCTGTTCCATTGATTTCCCTCCTCCCCTCTGACTTCATCACGCTTCATTTCCAAAGTGTTTTCTTTTGGCCCTTGTGAGACCTAATGTATTTGTGTGGGAAAAACTTGCCTGCTGTAGCAGTGCTGTTCCTTGTGCTCATAAAAGACCTTATCCTGCACAACTTTTATCTTGGGAAGATTTTGAGCAGAAACGTTGAGTGCAGAAGATAAAACCACAATCACAGTTGCTGTCTGAGGAGCTGTTCTTAGAAACGATGCTGTTGCTGAACACGGGGTTAAAGCAGGAGCCCGGGAGAGCCCAGCTGGCATCACAGCGGCGGAGCTGCTTTGCTGCAGGAATATTTGGTTTTGGTGCTTGTTTTTCGGGGAGCAATGTGGTGTACAGGGTGGTGGTCACAAAGCGGGGTCACTGGTAGAGGACTCGGGACCTGTCTGTGCCACTGTCCCTCTGCACGGGCAACTTCAGCTGCTTGAGATCTGCCCCATCGTTAATGCTGGGATGATGAGGGACAGGTGGTTTTCATGAGCAGCCCCTAACGGGGGAGGTATTCCAGCTGCACGGCTGCCTGTCTCCGCTGCTGCTTGTGAGGAGCTGCACATTTTTGCCACGTAACCCACTCTCAGTTCCATTGCTTGTATTTCTTAATGTATTTGGTTTATTTTAAGGTGAAGAGAATGCAGAGAAAAGGTGGAGAAACGCTCCTTGATGTTGACCTAGCACAGTGATGGATTTCTGCTCCGCTTTCTCTTCCATCCTGTGCACAGATTAAAGTGGGTCCTTGCACCTCTCCGCCCCCAGTACCTGAGCGTTAGGTTCAGCCACGGCGTTGCTGTGAGGAGCGTGACAAGTTCATTGATGATAAACCTCAGCCCTGGTTAAACAGCTGCTGCAGCCCAACCTGATAAATCCAGAGGATTTAGGCTCCGAGCGGCTCCTGAAGGCAGTCGGGAGTCTCCACACCGAAACGCCCGGCTCGGTGTGAGCCTGAGCGTCCGCGTGCGGCAAAGCTCCTCCTGCAGCGCGGAGGGGAGCGCGAGGACGGCGGCTCCGGCGCGGCCCTTGACGCGTTTAAACACGTGCAAAGATGCTTCTGTGAGAAAGGAGGATTCCCAGGCAGAGAATTCGGTGCCCGAGGGCTGTGTGAAGCGTGTCGCTAGCGTGGCTGAAACGCCCGGTGGCGGCACCGGCCGCGGGCTGCACCAAGAGCCCTTTGGGACACCTTGTGCAGGAGACGGCGCTCGGAGCAGCAGTGTTGGAAGCCTTAGGTGCCATAAAACAAGGCAAGAAGGTCTGGTGGCTTTATTCCACAGGCAGGTTGTTGTTTCATGGCGATTTGGAAAAAAAGGGACAAAAGCAGCCCCGTCCTGTCCGGAAACCGCCGGGCATGGCGGCACCGGCTCCTGGCACAGCCGCTGCCAACGGCAGCTGCCAAAATCCGCGGCCTCGGGCTCGGGGCTCCGAGTGCCTTTGTCTGCTCCCAGGCAGCCCTGCCAGAGCTCGGATGGGAGGCGATCGGGTTTCCGTAATTGATATTGGAGTCTGTGTCAATGGAAACGTTACTTCATAAAGTGCTTTGGGATTTTCGGTGAGAAAAGTCTTTTGTGTAATAAGATTATCATTAGGGCTGATTAATTGTGGTTGAACACGTTCCAGGATCCAAGATGAAGGCGCTAGAAACTGCAGGCAGGAATTGACCAGAATTTTACAGATCTTTGTGGAACCACTGATTTTTAAAATTGATATAATACAGAAATTAATAAGACTGTGCATGTATTTTATATTCTTTTTAGCAGCGTGGCTTTAACTTTTACCTTGGTTTAGCAACATGTGCTGCTTTGCCATGCCAGGCAAGTCTGCTGCTGCTTCCTGGCAGAGAAATGGGGTCATTTGCAGAAAAATGAACAGTTGAGTGAATTGTAGCCTTTGTCTTTATGGGGAAGGAAAAAGGGGAAGGGGAAAAGACTCCTTTTGATTTGTTTTACATGCAAATGTGCACATTGCAGGTGATTGCAAAACCTGCTGAATAAAGCTTTGAATGCGAGAGCATTTTTTCATAGATCTGTAGTAGAGTAATAGTCCCTAGCAAAATTATTAACCTGATGAGAGTGTCTAAGCTAGAGTGCTGCTCTTTGCAGAGTAATTTGCCTGACGCCGTTTTTGTTGGTCGGGAATCAATGTTATTTTGGTACAGATCTGTGTAGGAGCCGCTTGCCTCTCCCCATGTGCCAATGTATACTTTGCGGAGCAGTTTTTAAGCGCTGTGAAAGCCAATCTGGTGGTTTTCTGCTTGCGGGAGAGACTCGTGCAGCCCCCGGCTCCTGCAGCCCCTGCGGCTCCGCTGCACTGGTGCTGCCTGAAGGCCGGGCGAGCTCTTCGGAAGAGCTCGGAAAGACAAATTCAGCCCCTCGAAGGGAGCAGTTTTTACAGATGCCCTCCCTGCTCAGCATGCTGGGTCTGCATGGCAGAATCCCGTGTCTTTCCAGACAGTTTTCAGGACGGTGTCTGTTCCCTGCCTGCTCCTTCATGTTTTTTCGGCATTATTGTACGTTCTGCTTTCCTTAGCCCGTGACTTCCGTGGGGGTCGGTTTGTTGCAGTGCCAGAGAGGTTCTACCGGTGCTTTAGCAGGGGCTTCCCATGGGAATTCCCCAGCACGGTGGAGTTGTGCCTGCCAGCGCCCTTTCCTTGGGGAACGGGGCAGGATGAGGCGCCCGGTGGCTCCGTGTGGGAGAGCCCTGCGCTCTGTGAGCAGCCCCGGCCCGGGACCCCGCTCCCGCCGGGGTGCCCGTGTGTGCAGCACGCGGGGCGGCCGGGGCGCCCCAACCGCGCTCTGCTGCCGGCCTGGGGCCTGTGCGGGCGGATTTGGGGTTTCGTGGCCTGGGCCGCGCGGCGCTGCCCTGTCGTGCCGCCTGCTCCGCCGGGGCGCTTGCAAGGAGCTGGTCTCCTGAACACGTAGTTACTTCTATTGCTCTTCAAACAGACACAGTGTTTTTTTAATGATTAAATTCATGTAGCAGCAGCAAATTAGCTCTTAGTAAGGAGCTGGTGATTAAAAGCAATGTTGCTGAGGTGGGTGCGTACATCCCTGTGCATGCAAAGCCTCCGTCTGGCCTGGGCTCTCGTTCGAGCTGTGCAGTGTTAGGCCTGGCTTGGAGCACCCCATGGCGCTTCCCCCTGCACAAAGACCATCTTTGTGTGTGTGTGTGTCTGAAGTCATGGGCTATTTAAAACCCTGTGTTTTAATAATGATTCGCGCTGGATCTTGGAGGAAGTGTGTCCGGGGCTTTTTGTCCCAATAAAGCCAAATGAGAAATTGCAAAGTCAACGGTAAAGAAATATGAAAGTCATTTTATTGCTGCTGCCGCCTTCCTTTTTTGTTCCTCTTTCCCATGCTTTTAGCGGGAGGAACGAAGCTCGTGAAGCGACTTCCCAGGCGTTAGGGACCTCCTGGAAGTGCTGGTCACTTTCCCAGTGTTGCCGAGCAAGTCCATACAAGAAGGGAAGGAAAGGGGCACTTGGCGCCTTCCCACTTTTGGATACACTTTGTTTTTTTTTTTCAATCCACTTTGTTGCTTGTGCTGCAGGGCTCTAACCCAGCTGCTCTGCTGGGCAAGGTGCATGGACACCTGCTCCGGGAGCCTTTGCAGGTGCCCTGTGTGGCAGACGCAGCACACCGACTGGCGTGAAGCGGATTGATCGGCGGTGTCTCATAGCGCCTCGTGCACCTAGGTGCAGAAACACGTGTTGCAGAGCCCGGACCGTCCCCGTCTGCAGCGGCGGCTCCTGCCAAGCGTGTGTCGTTTCCCGTCACCCCGAGAAGCCGGAGCGCTCGTGTAGCGCTCATGGAACAAAATGGCAACTGTAATTGTGGAGAGATTTTTTTTTTCTTTAATGTATTATTTAGCTAAATATTATTAGTACCTTCAAAAGCCTCTCTCTTTAGCAGAGTGTTTCCGAGAGGTCTGAATGACCCTCTTTGTTCTCTGAGATTTCTGGTGAATTTTTTTGTGTAAAAAAGCTGGGGCTTTTGACACTGTTGAGTGTCCCCAGCAAATCCCAGCTCTGCCCATGGAGCATCCCCAGCGAGTCCCAGCGCTACCCATGGAGGGTCCCTGCAGGGGTGGACGCTGCAGCCTGGCCGGGTGGCAGCGCCCGCAGGTGCCTGCAGCTCTCGGTGCTCAACAAGTGCCGGGTGTCTCCTTGGTCCCTGCTTTGCCGTGTGCTTGGCTGCTTGAGCGCGGCACAAGTGCCGCGGCCAGGGGCACCGGCCCGGCCTGTGCCCGCTCGGCCCTCGCGTGTTGCTGCTCCCGGGCTCTGCTGACACAAGCGAGGGGATGGATTCCAGACTAGGCATTGTCCTTTCCCGTGGCGGAAGTGGTGGCGGCTGTGCCCCCATGGTCACGCACATCGCACCCCCACGGTCACGCGTGTTGTGCCGCCGCGCGCTGTGCGTCCATCGTGCAGCGCCCACCCGGCTCCCTCCGCGCCGAGCAGCCCCCTCCCCTTCCCGCACGGTTGCCATGGAAACCGCGGGAAGGCCTTGGCCAGCCTGGAGCTGCCTCTGCGCTTCCGCCCGGCGCTGCCGGGGCTCCGCGTGTGCCTGCCCGGGAAGGGGCGCGCTGATGCACGCAGCCCTGTTGGGGTGTAAAGGTAGGTGTTCGTATCCAGCACCCGCCGGCCTGGGTCTGCACAGGCAGTCGGCGAGGCCCGGCAGCAGGAGAGGACGGGCAACCTCCCAGTGACGCGACAGCGGCGCTGCCCGAGGAGCCCCGGCCGCGCTGTGCCGGGTGACCGGCGAGCGGGGCGGGCGCTGCTGCGTGCCCGGCTCCAGCACTGGCTCCTGTGCCCGGCTCCTGCGCCCAGCTCCTGCGCCCGGCTCCTGCACATCCTCCCAGGTACCGCTCGGGGGGAGCTGCCTTGGCAGCTGCCGGCGCCTTGGGCGGAACCGCGCGGGTTGGTGGCACCTCAGGCTGCACCAGCAGGTTAGGTGCCCGTGCCGGGGCAGATGGGTCCCAAAGCCACATCCGCGCCGCACTGGCGAGTGGCTCCGAAGGGGTTCGCTGCGTTTGGGCAGGGCTGTTCGCTCACTGCGTGCCATGAGGAGCAGCCCTTGGAAAAGGAAAACCCGCCAGTGGCCAGCGGTATCTGCCAGCTGGTGGGATGCAATGGTTTTGTAAGCAATCCTTCTGAAATACTCTGTGAGCAGAAACATCCATCTAAAACAGCAGTTATCAGACATGTCTTAAACAGTATCTTCATTTTGAATGATAATTTAATCAGACAGCTGATTGCTTTTAATATTCTGCTCGCTTCGGCTGTCCTGCTGCCCACGGCCGCGGCGCGCGGCGCAGTCGTAGCGCTGATTGCGACGTTTGGAGCCGGTGGCCGGTGGATGCGCCGCGCTGCGCTGGCCGCGGCGTCGCCCTTGCGCTGTCTGCCCGGGGCACGGACGGGGAAACGCGGCGTGCTCGTCCCCGTGCCCGGCGTGCCCAATGGCTGCGCGCCATGGCAGCACGGGCACCGCCGCGCTCACCCTCCGCCTCCTCTCTCGCTTGCTCTTTTCTAAATACTGGTCATTTGTGCCCTCCGAAATGCCTGAAGGAGTATCCTGCAGCTGCCGGTGCCTCTGGGCTTTTAACAACGTCCAACCCTTAAGGTAAATCACTTGTAGAGTTTTGCTGATTAAACACTGTTCGTTATGCTTAAGGTTTTTAAAAATAGAACGTGTTGTAGAACAAAGGTGGATCCCAATAGGAATGTCGGCACCTATAGTAAGATTTAGGCACTTCATTTTGGGGGGAATCTGGTGCTTGGAGCCCAGAAAGCTCCTGCTGAGCTCTGCGTGGTGCCGGGTGGCTGTGCCGGGGTGGCAGCGCCTCGTGGGATGGGCACCTGTGTGTGAGCTGGTGCATGAGAGCACGGCCACTGGCCAGGGCTGCACGCAGGCGCTTGTCCCGCTTGTCCCGCTTGCTTTCTGCAGGCACCGGGTGTGCCAGCCGCGTCCATGGGCTCCAGCTGCCCTGCCTTCCCCGCGGCCGCCGCCGCTCACCCGGCCGGGAGGGCAGCGCTGGGCTCTGCTCCAGGCTCTGCTCCAGGCTCGCTCCGGTGTCCTTGGGGTAAACTGGAGTACAAATCGTTGTGGCTGTCGCTTGCGCCTTCTCCTGCGTAAAGTCGTGCACCGTACCTGCCCGATGAGGGAAAATGAAGAGCTCAAGGTTTCACCTTCGTCCCCGTCAAACTGATGGTTTTGCTTCCTGCCGGGTTAAGTGATTATATAATGATTAAAAAAAAAAAAGTAATAAGTTGTCTCTAACACTTAGGCTAAATCTCCAACTAAAGTTTGACAGGAGTATGCAGAGCTTTCGGGACCCGTTTCTCAGATGCAGGAGAGATGCACGACTTAGTGCTTGGATTTTGACCGCAGCAGCTGTGCGGAAAGGGCAGTGCTTGGGAAATTCATCCCAGTGCCTGAGAACCGTGTTGATTCGAGCCGGAGGCCCAAGGCAATGAGATAAGTCAGTGATGAGAACAACAAGTAAGAGCAGGAGCCTGATGGAGGTGGTTATGCAGATTTCTGTGGTTTCATATCTTGCTTTCAAGAAACTTAAAGTTAGAAACCTACCATAAGTGCCAGAGGCAGAAATTTGAAAGGCATGAATTTGGACAAAGCAAGGGAAAATAACAGTCTGAGTAGATCTGACCTGCTCTGATCTCTCCTTGTGGCTCCTGCCTGCTCTGTGCTGCTGGAGATCCCGGGGTGCGATGTGGTAATTGTGCCAGCTAAGCTCCTTGCTGAGCCAGGAGGGTCCCTGTTTTGCCCTGGGGAATAAATCACTCCCTTCTGTTCCCAGGGTGGGAGCCAGGTTTGCTTCTGTAAGAAAATCCCAGCAATCCTTCCTTCCTGCTCGTGGCTTGATGTTAGCAGTAGTGCTTTAACAGCCTGCTGATGCTCGTCCGGAATCAAGGCAATCCGTGTCCCACCCCCTCTTCATTTTGTTCCTTTGGAAGTGGAATGAGGAAAACTGGGTTTCGTTCTTCTTGGGCCCAGAACAGAACCTGGATTCATTTGCAGTGTCTTATCTGGAACAAGCTGATATTTGAGGTTGGCGCTGTCTGCAGTTTTATCATCTGCTTGGTCTTTTCCTAATATGTGATGGGTGCTGGTCCCCAGGCTGCCACAAGGAACCTTTGTGGAATAATCCTTGTCCTGGGTCCAGAAATTCTCTCCAGGATATAGCATGCCTTTTCCTTTCTCCCTGCCTCCCTTTCTCTTTTAGAAATTCACAGTTCCTCATTGAAACTGAGTTCAGTTTTTCTAGAACTGTTGTTCTGTGCTCTTTTTCCTGTTGTTTCTTTTTTCTTCAAATATTTTACGCTTGTATATTCCATATGAAAGTCAAAATAGGACCTTTTAATTTAAGTATGGGGTAAGTTGAAGCTTCATTTCCACTGAAAGTGTGAATGTGACAAGTAGAAAGTCACATTCGCAGGCCACAGAAGTGACAGTGGAGTCTGGAGGAACTGCTTCACTGCTCATCAAAACCAACTGGGTCATGACTTGGGTTACATGTATTGAATGACCAGTTGAGATTTCACGGGCTGAGGAAGCTGGATGACGCAACTATGTTCATTTTGTTTGTAATGATTTTTTATTTTTTAAAGAAAGGGTATATTTAAATCATAGCTTTTCCCCAGGCTCTGCAGAGCACGGGGTGCTCTGGGTTGGAGCGAGGTGGGCAGCATTTTGGGGGCTGCTTCCACGTTGTGCTTCCCATGGGCTCCCTCCAAAGGACCTGGTTTCCCCCCACCTCCCGTGCTGGGATGGGCTGCCCCGGTGCGGAGAGGATCCCTGTATTGCCCTGCAAACACCTGATGCCCAGGGGTAATTCAGTGTGCGTGTGCCCCAGGCAGCAGGGTGACGCCTTGCCTTGGGAGACCAAGTTAAGCGTAATGTAAAGCCATGTGTGGAGTCCCACCACCTGTATCCTGCTTTTGTGCTAAATCCTGCCTTCTAGCGCAGCGTTTACCCTGTCTCTCTGCTACTGGACTTGTGGTGTCGGCGGTGCTGAAACGTCGTGTTTTGGGGGTGTTCCTGTGAAAAGCGGAGTGAGCGGCTGTTCTCCTTGAGCGCGGTGTGTGAGGAGCTACAGGAGGTTCAGCTGGGCATAGGCCTGGCCCTTGAAGAGTTAAACGTATGGAAGTCCTAATCGGGGAATATTTAGGTCATGGAGGGCGGTGAGTGGGATACCCCGAGCGTTGCTGACAGCTGGTGGCTCCTGTGCTGGTGAATGGCTTCTCTCCAGTGCTACCGCTGGAGTCTGGGGCTCCTAACTGTGTTTTCTGTTGCCCTTGTGTTCCTGGTTGCACTTCTGTAGCCTTGCGCCAGACTGGGAGTGTAACAGGGCTCTGAAAGCCTTTTGGAAACCATTATTTGTGTCTCTCATCACGTTCTTTCAGCACAGCCCTCGTCAAAGTGGAGTTCCCAATGACGCCGGGTGCTGTGAACACCACGCGTGGGTAACTGCCCCTCTGCGTTGAGGCAGTGCTTACAGCAACGGTCCCGTGGCGCCGTGAGCCGTCCCCTCCTGGCTCGTGTTGGCAGTCCCCGCTCCGAGAAGGGCCGGGCCGGGCGCGCGGGCGCTGCGCCGCGGTACCGCGTGGGCGGCTCTAAAGAGGACGTTTGCTGGTGGCAGAAATGCGCCAGAAAAGGGGTTGCAGCACTGGAAGAGGCCACCCAGTCCCACTCGCTGGCCGTGCTGCACTAGCAGGACTTATTCCAGGGTAAGGTCCATGTTTATGTGGGAAAAATAGGATGAAGTTGCATACGGAACACTATTTAATGCTTGCTGCTCCAGCACTACCACCAACAGTGACCGAGTATCTAAAAGGATAAGAAGCCTTTTGAAAGTAGATTTGTTTTATGATTTTGGTCTCATTTTGTATCTATTTCATTTTAAATGTGCTAGAATTTGTAAGCTTGTAATTCAGTGGGAATAATTCTTGGTAATTAATTCTTTGTGTTTGAGAGTAGTTTCTTGTCTGTATGCTAGAATGAATTCTCCATTGCTTAGCTTTGTTCTAAATTGCTCAAAGTACCCTAATGTCAGCAGCATTCCTGGGAAATGAATAACAGCCAGGGTGAAAATTAAACCCTGAGCAACCCCAACCCTGCACCGATAATTAGAAAGCTAAATTTAAAACATCAGGGGAAGACAGGGAAATAGTCTCATTAATGATCTTTTTAATTTAGTGCCAATTTAATTATCTATCTATATATCTATATTTAGCTTTAAGGTAAATATGCATAGGAAATACTTTGCAGAAAGAAGTTGTGTGTCCCCTACTTTCTGCTTGGCCCTGGCAGTGGTTGCAGCAGGGACGGATGAACACAGAGGCATAAACTGGTTCCATTAACAGCCCCTCGTTGTGACTGAGAAGACGTGCGGGAAGCAGGATGGGAGCGTGCCTGTATTCAGCTTATTCTTGGAACACTAAGAGTTTTTAGGAATGTCTGTAACCTTGTTTTATTAGGTTGTTCTGTCTTTTATATGGAAATTAGCCATTTTTACTGTGCATGTTCTCTTGGCAGCAGACTCACGTGCCTATCCTGAGCAGAGTGTCCTGATGGCAGCTGCTCATTATTTAAAATACAGAGATAGAAGTTAACAATATAGAGCCCGGGAATACTCATCCGAGCTTATCGGAAGCTTAATTATATGAAGAATACTTTTTTTTTTTCCTTGCACTTGTCCCACATGATGTGTCCGAAGTTTAGCAGTTGGGATGAATGCTCATTTTTTAGGTTCAGGTGGGGTGAGATTTTATTTAGAGCAGGGAAAATGCAACATTTGCTTAATCTCTACATGGCCAAGAGCTGACTAAAGCACTTTCTCAAATATGATAAGATCTGTTCATTAAATTAATGTGAAATGGCTTTATTTCTAAGCCACTTAATTAAATCTAGGGGGACATGGAGGTCTCTCAGGACACGCATTTGCTGCCAATTTCAGCTGTGCCCAGGGAGAAGGGTGAAATCTGTGGTGTCAGAAGGCACATAGAGTGTTTGCTGAAAGCTGCCTGTTAATGAACAAACATGTTGAAAAACGTCAATGGAAAAGCATTGCAAAAATGAAGCTGTGTACATAGAGAACTTTCTGCAGGCAAATTTTCAAAGCCCCCATTGAGAGAACGGTTCCTCTGACACACGTGGATGGATCCATCGCTGTGCGTGAGGTTGCTCTAGATAATACTGCAAA
The DNA here is from genome assembly GCA_032273925.1 of Rhynchotus rufescens. Classification (NCBI taxonomy): domain Eukaryota; kingdom Metazoa; phylum Chordata; class Aves; order Tinamiformes; family Tinamidae; genus Rhynchotus; species Rhynchotus rufescens. The sequence goes on along the minus strand of JAVCKT010099810.1, from coordinate 6,670 downwards.
TAAGAACTCAGAGATTTATTCAATATTTCACGTGTAGCAGGTGGTTACAGCAGTCCTCTTTGTGGAGAGCAGAGGACATTCGTCTTCAGCAAGAGGAGCTCTTTAAACAACACCTACGAGAGAGGAATCTTTGTCTTTTGACAGGGCTAAGAAATGAATTGTGGAGAAGGGTGGAGTGAATCCTGAAGAAGGCTCCTCTTATTTTTCCACCTGTACTAGTTAATCTTAAAACCAAATTACAACAAAAAAAATCTAGCTACCAAGCTTGCCTTGATGTAGCTCCCAAGGCCATGGCAAGTTGTGTTCTTGGAACTCCAGTGTGTGTCAAGGGTGTGATCAGTTAGTGACTTCGCAGCCCGCGCTTGCTGCACAAAGCTCTCGACTTGAATTCCGTTCAGGTGCCGCAATTCCGCAGTCTTTCACGTGCAGGAAAATTCCAGCCGTTGCCGGCGGAGGGAGGGACTCGAGCTCTCCAGTTTGGCTGTGAAGAGTCGGATTTTGGCTCTTGATTATCCAGAGGAATGAGCGATTGGTTCAGGTGTTGTTGGGGACCAAACGGAGCATCACGCAGGCAGGTGTGCGCGACACGCCGTGCGGAACCCTGTGCTTTGCTCGCAGGAAAAGGCATCCGGAGCAAACCCTAACCTAGTTCCTCCTCCTTATTAAATGACAAAAATTCATCAGGCAGGATGGAATTTTCTGTGGAAATGAACAAGCTAAACCAAGCTGAGTAAAGCTCAGGCTATGACTTTTATTGATTTGAGGATTCTTGATTATAGTGCAGGGTGCATGAGAGCCCAGCAGCAGACGGGTGGTGAGAAAGGGGGAATGCACGTCAAAATGGCCTTTAGAGTGTTAAAAAATCTATTTTCTGCTGCTTTGCAGATGAGCACGTTTCTGCCTGAGACGTTTCTGCTAACATAATTATAACCTTCAAATTTTCCACTAAGAAAAGCGTGTCAGAAACGTGCGAGGTCTTTAAAGCAGTTTTGCTGTTTTACCCGTCCGTGCTGTGCCCGGCAGCCCGAGAGCAGGGCTGGCCCCGGCGCGGGGCCTCCTTGCACATCTGTCGCTCACCTGGGACCTGCAAGGTGAGGGGGGGTTTAGGAGAACAGAGACGATGTTTCTTATTTGGTTGTGGCGAGTGCTGCTTGTGAGAAAGCCTTTCCATTGCCCAGTGAGCCCCGTAACCCCTTCAGTTCTTAGAAAGAAGAAGAAGCCACGAGACAACCACCAGTCCTGACTTCCCCCACACCGGGAATTCATTGCTTATTTATTTGCTTCTTTCCAGAGGTAAAGGGGATTATAGGGTGGAGATAAATCCTCTGTGGTCCGTGACCAGCAAAACAGACGGATTAACCAGAGTTTTTTCCATTTGTCTCTGGTGTTATCCCGGCCATGTTGTCAGTGCCACGATGAGGGAGGGATCAGGAGACAGGTTAGCCACTGTTTCTCGTGATCACTGGTGCAAATGAGCTTTTAAACACTAAAGCACACCTGAGGGCAGGGGCTGTGCATTGAAATCGGCCGCCTTTCCCTGGCCGTCGTGTATCCGGCCGGAGCTCTGGCCCGATGGGAATGATGGCTGTTCATTATTGGAAATAAGCTTTTTTTTCCCCATGTTTTTTCTTTGCATTTCTTAACAACCTCCACATTTTTATTATGAATGCCTTTATATCCCTCCATTGTTTGCAGTTGTCTTTTCTCCTTAGCAATGCAGCTTTGCCAGCAAGCGGACGTGCTATGCAGAGAGCAGCTTCATCAGGGAGAGCACGGATTAATGAGGCAAACATTTCATGAACATCAGTAACTGCTGAAATAGGGAGTGCCAGGCAGTAAAGAGTGTTTTGTGTAATGTAATTTTACACCCAAGCATTCAGGTAGGTCCTGAGCAAGTAACACAGTTTATTGCATAGATAATAATGATGATTATAGTATTTGAGAATGCTAGTTGCCAGTTGCATTTCACGAGACGATGGACCAAACTCTTGGCATATTTTGGAACTGAAAACTATCACGTAAGGAAGAGAAAATGTATATTGATGAGTATACATAATAATGAAGTCGATGCCTTTTAACTTGCACAGTATGAAGTGACAACTTGTCATGATAACAGAGAAGCCACCTCTCCCATGGTGGAAAAGCGGTGGCATCTGTAAAGCTCAGTTTAGTAGCAAAAAAACCCGCCAAGCTCACAGCCTTTACCTGCTTTAATTTAGTACCTAAATAGACTTTTAAATGAGCAGAGGGTAATTACTAGCTTACTAAAAGTAATGAAATATTTCAAGATTAAAAACACAGCCAGTTAATTGGGACACCATTGGAGATGCATTATGTTGTCATTAAGTCTTAAGCAGGGGATAATTTTTAGGCTGTATATTGGCTAAATGAGAGTTTACTCATAGTAATGTGTCATTAAGAAAATCCAGAGGCATATGAGTTTAGCAGCGTGAAGGAGGCTCGCGTGTAGCTTGTGTCCTTAGCAAAACACGTGGCAGTAAATTTAGCAGCTTGTAGTAACATGGGAAATGAAGCCTAGGAAGCTCTTTCATATGACCCTGTTTGAAATGGAGGCCGAGATCTTCATTATTGTGATTAGTGTCTGGCTCTTTCCTAGATTTCACGCTCATCTTGTAGCTCACTGGAGGCAGAGCAGTGTGATGATTCTCCCCTCTTCTTCCTCCCCTTCACATAAATAATCCCGGGAGCTGCAGATGTGCCACCTTCCCTTTGTTTTGGGGAAAGATTTCCCCAAACACTCCATCACCCAGGTGCGTGTCACCTGGCAGGAGCAAATTGGAATGGCTTTGCCAGGGATAATTTGTTTTCTGTCTAACTTGTATAAAGTCATTTTAGATTTCTGCAGTAATGGATTGCTCTGGTGTTGCTGTTCCTGTGTTAAACCAGTCCAGATGTGAGGTCTCGGGAGAGTTATTAACTTGAAATATGTTCTTTGATTTGCATAATCGCTGTAATTATAAATCAGGACTCTTTCATCACAGTGAAAAACCTGTTACCTGTCAGGAGAAGATGCTGTGTGCTCGTCTGAGAAGGAAGTCTCAGGGATGCTGTGGAGCAGTTCTGCGTGTGTCTGTCTCCGTGGTGGGTTTGGTGGCATCAAGCACCTCTTGCCAGAAGAGAGGCCGTGTCCTGGGCCTTACAGAGCACTGGTGGTTTGTTAGAGTCAACGGCAGCTTCCACTGCTGTCACTGCCGGTCTGCAGTCTGTGTGTTGCTTAACCTCCTTCCTTACCAGCTGCGAGAGCCTCTGCCTTCCCTTCACTTGTGGGTCTTGGTGTCACAGAAGGTGACTCTGCCTGTTGTTTTAGCCTTGAGTAAAGCACTTACACTGCTCGGGGGGAAAGGCAGCTGAAAGATGCCTCCAGGAGAGCGCCCTTCTCGTGTCCTTTCGTTGTGATGTGTCACACAGGTTCTTACCGTTGCCTTCCAGCCGGGGAGGTGCAGTGCTCGATGTCCCGCGGGGCTTGTGTTCTGGTCAGCTTCCTGGAAAACAGGCAGAGTGTCAATTTGGAGAAAATGAAGGCAGGTAGGTGAGCTCAAAACGAGCTCTCCAGCACTGCACTGAGAAATAAAAGCTTTTGCTTTTTGGTTTAGTGGAAAATCTATTTCCTCCATGTCTTGCATACGTTTCACTTGAGGTTTGAAATTGTATTGCAAAAGTTTGAGAGCAGCTCTGTTGTGATGCATACGAGTCCTGCAAGGATGCGGAACTGCTGTTGCATTGAACAGAGTTAGGGAAGGGCTCCTTGGTCTGGGTGAGCTGTGAAGATGAAAGCAAAAAGCAAGCTCTGGAGGCGTACAGCGGGTCTGCAAAGGCAGGATCACTTGGATACAAATTTGTCTTGAAACAGTGGGAAAGGGCTTGCCAGTTAGCGTTTTGCAGGTGGAGGGAAGGACGTTTTAGCGCTGGTATCGCTCCGAGGTCCCTCGCTGGGCTGTCGTGATGGTTCAGCTAGCAACGTTAGGGGCAAGAACAGCTATCAGAGCTAAGCGATAATGCCCCTGAATTAAGGCAGAACAGGGAGCAGATATGGAACTCCATCCACCTTTAATTTCTCTCGGGGCTGCTGTTAGCCGCGGGGTGAGTGCGTGTGGAGGTGTCCGCCCTGCAGTTGCGTGCCCGGGGCACCGCCACGAGGCCGCCCTGCACAGGGACCGTGGCCTCCGCTGCGGCGCTGCCTCCCGGCTCACGAGGAGATCGGCCCGGCCTGCCGTGACAGTGAGCGCAGGCACGTCATGAATGCTAGGTCAGTTTTTTTTCCTTTCTTTTTCTTTTTTTTTTTTTTCTTTTTTTCTCCCTCTCCATTTCTTGTCACTAATATCCTCAGAAGACCAAGGGTAACCAACAGCTGACCAGGATACCACATCCTGTTTCATACAGGAAAAGAAAATATTTTTGTTTTGGGGTTTTAATATGCCTATTGTTAGCTCTGATGAGGGAATATGCTCTGCGATGCTTTACTGTGGCTTCTTTCTTATTTTTCTTCTAAGTGAGCATGGCCTTGTTCTATTCAAGATGATTCTCAGCATTGTTTTCCTGCTCACTGCTCACAGTTCGACAGCCTCTTTTTTAACATCCTGTCTCAGAAACTGAGTCTTTGCTCCCTTTCATCTGCTAGTTTTATAGCTGGAAAAAGGAGGCCAGGCTGCCAAGCCAACCCTCGCTGGAAACGAAGCAAAGGAAGAAAATGCCTCGTGCTTTTTTTGCTAGGGAAGAATGTTCTTCCTTGTCATTAACGCAGGATGCTGCCTTTTTGTCCCAGAAGGCAGTGAGAGCCTCTCCGTGGGCAGTGCCGACCTGCTCCCGCGTTACGGCCCCGGTGCTGGTGTGAACGGGAACGGTCTCGGCGGGCTCTGCCCTCTGTGCTGCCTGTGCACTAGGAGGGCCCGTTGTCTCAAGGACACGGCTCCAAAACCGTGCCCGTTTGGGTCTATTGGCTTTGCTCTCTTTTGTTTTAATTTTCCTTGTCACCATGTACTGGCTTTCTAGCAGCTGAGTTTGTAACAACCGTTTGTATTTCTGTCTCTTCTTTTCCCTGTCAAGTAAGCGTAAAGATCTCAGTAGGGATTTGTTTTATACACCCATTTGGAGTAGGGCTCTAATAGAGAATTAAATTTGAAGCTCATCATTTTTGTCACCCACAGATATTGTTTCTCCTGAATATTTATAGTACACGACCATAGAACGAGCATGTGGGTAGGAATCGCTTTTACAGCCGGTATTTGGTAGCAGCTCGTGAGCTCAGCGATGTCAGCGAGAAGAGCTGGTGACCGAGGAGGAGGAGACAAGCGCGTGCAGCCGCCTGCGCCAGGCCTCAGCGCGCCCCGCGGGTCTGGGCTGGGGCACCGGGCTGTTTAATTCGCTCTCAGGGTGCGAAGCCAACGGGGCAGGAGGAGTGAGTGACGTTAGGAGGCAGCAGCTGCCTCGGGTCTGTCAAAAAGCTAGTTCTGATCCTTCCTTCAAACCCCATCGTGGAGCAGTCTGTGGCTGCGGGACAAGGGCAGAGTGGCCCAGGGGACAAGGAGGGTTTGAGCAGAATTCACAGGGAGCTGGGTTAGATATTGCTCTTCGGAGCACTTCTGTTAAAGGAAAGCGGCGTGGTGACGAGAGGCAGCGACGGTCCCGAGAGCTGCGTGCGTGCAAGAACAGAGCGCCGCGTGACCCGGTGATCACCTACAGTGAAACCTCGGGCCCTTCCCAAGGCAGCAGGAGAATTATCAGTGGTAAAGCAAACATCAGAGATATTTAACATATATCATATATGAATAGGCCATTTTGGCTCAGATGCTGAAAGGCAAGGGGGCTTAAAGAGCTTGCCACTGCCAGCAAAGCCTTGAGCTCTTTGGATGGGCACTCAATAATCTGCTTTCAAAGAGCAGTGCCCCATGTGCAGTGCAGAAACGTGCCCCGCTGTGGCACCTTCACCTGAGGCGTTGAGAAGAGCCGGGGCCGAGGAGAAGCTCCGCGCCGGGGGTCACCAGCCCTGGCTGCCCTCGGCCCAGGTTTGTGCCTGTTTAGTTCAGCTGCTTGCTGCTTTCTCGGAAAATCCTCCTGTGGCTCTACTTTGTTGTTTTCAGTGTGTCAAAGTGAACTTACCAAGCCTCTCGTAGCTTTCCTCAGACTCAGGGGCTTGGCAGGGCTTGCAAACTTTCTGAATTTTCTCGTAAAGACACAAAATAGCAGCTCTTCTGTGCGACTCTGGGGACTATTTTTGCCCTAAAATGAAGCATTCCACTTTAAATAGATGCATTTGGTTTTTCTCTCTACCATTTCCCAAGAAACAGGCAATTTCCCAAGACAGGGTTCCTCCAGGAGAGCTGCCACCAGGCAGAGGGGGAGGAGGAGTGTGGGAAATGCCTCCCCAGACCCTCGCGTGGGATCCACGGGACCCGCTCTTGCCCAGCTCGCCAGCGCACGCGGCTTCCACGTCACGTCGTGGAGGGCACTGGGCTCTTACTCACTCTCCTGGCAGCACTGTCGGCCCGTATCCCAACGGAAGTAATTTTAGAGGCGTCCGTCCGGCTTTATTGTCTTTTCTATGTTAGAAAGTTTCAGGGCTTTAGAACATCTGCATCCAACTTGCTGCACAAGTGAAACTTGACCCCAAGAGCGTGGTTTTTTTTTTTTTTTTTTTTTTTTTTTACAACAT